>NW_019014033.1:3417-23928 GCF_000150535.2 Carica papaya | reverse complement strand
GTTGACAGGTTAAAAAATAAAATATAATTTGGTGGGGTATTTAATTTTCTGTTTTTTTAAAAAAAATTAAAAAAATAAACACTAATTTGTAAATGGTAAAATAAAATTTGGTATGGAATTTTCCTTCACATTTAAATTTGAGAATATAATAAGACCAAAATCAGAAGTCTAAATTCTAGAATTAAAAAATTTTATTTACTTGAAAATTTTAAATTTTATTCAAAAGTAAATTCGAAAATTTAGGTGAATAAACTCTGTTTTTAAATAGTATGAGAGAAGTAACTCATTTAATTAAACAAAATGGTTCATTAAAAGCAACTTAAATGTCAGCTTTACAAGCAATTTAACCCTAATTTATTTTTTCAGTTCTCAACACATAAATTGCTTTAAACATGATATAATATACATACATATATATAGTATCGAATTACAGAAAAAAAAAAAAATATATATATATATATATATAAATAAATAAAATTTAAAGTATAATCATAAGCTTTGACCAAATTCTATTTACCCTTCACATCACATGCACGAATATACATATATATATCTATATATCTATATAGCCCGTTTGGTTTGTATGTTTTGAGTGCTTGGGGGTAACCTGAAAATGGTTTATAAATCATGATTACCGTGTACCTTCGTTTGTTGACTCTTCAAGCAACACTGTTTCGGTCAACATATCAACAAAAACACTTTGAACAGGTTTTATTTTTTTTTTTGGTTTTTCAACTGGGAGATTTTTGTTATATTAAGTTCTAGTGTGTGTATATATATATATATATATATATATATGGGGTTAGAATATAATTTGTTCTTTCACATTTCTCTTTTCTAAATTTGCGGTTCAATTTTTACAATTAAAGAATTCGGAAGTAGCTGAAATACTATAATTAGATCATATTCACATGTAGAAATATATTTAAACTATTATAAAAAAAATAAAAAATAAATAAATTAAGATTTAAACATAAATTCACCCAAACGCAACCACAAAATCTTCAGCTGAAAAACTTTTAACTTCAACCCACCCCAGAATCATCCTCACGTGTGTATGTATGTACATATATATATATATATGTGTGTAGATACATATAATGTGTTGTTACAATGAATTCTGCAGTGTGAAAGGGGAAGTCGTCTTATGAAAGGTTTCGTTAACAATACGGTGCCGCATCTTTTGGTTCTTTGTGTCAAGACCACTGCAGATCTGTTGCTGAGCCTTTTTTTTTTAGTATTAATAAATAAAATAAAGAAAAGAGAAAGAGAAAGAAACAGAGGGAGGAATCGAATAGAAAGCAAAGGGGGTTGTAAGTTAACCCCTTGGAACCACAAAAAAAAAAAAAAAAAAAGGATTTTTAGATATAAAAAATGTTGAAAGTAGAGGTGGATTGCAGCAATGAAGATCATCAACATACATGCAGGCTTTTTGTTGCAGGAGTATGCATCAAGCCAACCCAATCATGAGATGATAAGGGAGGGAGCTTTTTCATATCTTGAAGTTACATTTGCCTTTTAAATATGTATATTTATATTTACATATACATTGAGCTTTTAATCCTTTCTTACTATTTTAACTAAATAAATTTGATTAGCATATAATGTTTATTTCATTGAAGTTTAAAGAAAATTATATCAATTTGATCACTATAACTCCACGAACATATTAGTAAATTAAATGATCGGTATAAGTATTATTGGTCAGATACCTATAAAAACTAAAAAATTATATAAGATTCGAATTTATAATCTTTAAATAAGATGTATAAATCTTAACCATTAATCCACCATATTATTGATAGCATTACTTTTGATAAATTATAAATTTAATTTTATATAAAATATATTAAAATTATAATATATTTTTTTACTTAACTTGATAATAAAACAATCACACTAATGGTTTAAGTGTTTCATTTAAATATTATCTGTCAGCCACCGTGAAGTTATAATAAACTCACATAATAAAAAAATTTATATATTAAATAAAATTTAAATTCGTAATATTTAAATAAAACACAAAATCTTAACCATTTGTTTACCATATAATAATGACTTTTGTTTTCGTATAGAATTTATTAAAATTATAATATATTTTTTTATTCAAATTGATGGTAAAATAATTAAATTGTTTGTTATATGTTTTGAGTTGGTTTAACTTAAATTTGATTTTAACAAATGAAATTAATAGATGGGGCCAGACTTGACTCAAGAACTAGATTGAAGAAGGTCAAATCAATTAATTCTCTTTGGTTTAAACAAAGATCACTCGACTTTGTTAAGAGTCTAGATCAAGCTCGAGTCTAAATGATTAAAAATTAATAAATCAGTAATAAACCCTACTTAGTTTTTATTATTTTGTATAATGTTTTGAAACTCATGGGTCTCAGATCTCAATCTAAAATCAAATATATATATTTGATTCATATATAATTTTACCTTGCTTTGAAGCTTACCTTGTTATTCAAAGCCATGCATGTTTATTTCTCTGTGAAATTACACTCGTACATTTACCAACAGTGACTCGAATGGAAAGCAAAAAGAAGAAGAAGAAGAAGAAGCAGTAATGTTTAAAAAAGGTGCGAGTCGGCTTGCTTTGCAGTTGTTCATTAACAACTTGACAAACTTTCTTTTTCCACTTTTTAATTCTTTTGATTGAGATTAAGTGGGCTCCTCTGTGTTAAACTTTTCAGTGAGTCGGTGCCGATATCCTTTACCGCCGCTTCAATGGAAGTCTTGCCTTTTAATCTCATCTTTTCCAGCTATACACAACTTCCCACACAATAATCTCTATTTACATATATACGTACATGTTCATTTCATCTCACAACAAACTTTTGCAAAGGGTGGTTCACAACCCCCACCATCGTGCTTTGTTCTTATAATTATTGTGAAAAATAAACAGTTGTGTGTTTAGATAAAGATATATATTGTAAAAAATTAGTATTTCTCTTAATTTTTTAAAGTAAAACAATAAATATACAAGGATGAAATAAGTAATTAAATATATGAAAAAGATAAGCATTGCAATTCAATATAAGAAAAAGAAAGAGGAACCTTTTTTTCTGTTAACTTATCTATTGACCCATTATAAATATACCATTTCTTTAAATGGTTTATGTTGCTAAATGAATAGAACTACCACCATAACAGATGCTTCAGCGATGTATTTATAATCTAATTTTTCCACCCAATCATCATATAGCAGCTTAGCTGAAAAGGTAATGTTAAAAAGGTAAAGTGGAGTATTTTATTAGCTTCGATTATTGACTGCAATCAGAACTAAGCCTGGCATTGATCATGGCGTGAATATCGAATTTAAACTTAAAAACCTTTTCCTTGCTACCTCTATGAATCCGACTTAAAAGCACTCAAAGTTAACATCTACTATATATAGTGTGTTTCTCTGTGTGTGTATATATATATATATATATATATAAACACATTCATGAGCTTGCTTGCCGACACCGAAAATGTTGACTTGCACAAAGAGAAATTCCTAAGGAGAAGGTATTGTGTGCTTGTATGGACGAAATTCCCAGACACCCTAATTAGGAACGTTGATGTAATGTGGTTTAAATTGAGCTTGCATCAAAAGTATGACTTTGGATCAAAAATTGAATTTAATTTAATTCAATCCAATTTGAACTAATTTTTTTCATCTATCTGGGGCGGCTAGTGAACACACCTTTAAATTGTCTCTAAACTTCAAAATCGAAAATTGCCTGCATCTAAATCATCTTCATCCCAAGACATTCCACTAGATGCTCTCACTCTAGTACCCGAAGTATAATAGAAGTCTGTGATGGATCCAATTACCATATGTATAAGATAAAAATTAATATATTAGGTCAATGCAACAATTTCTCTTTCTACAATTACTAACCTATAGCATGGTCCAGACAATTAGTCACCTATCTATGCAAAGTGTCACTGCATAGCCTTTTTATGACTTGCATGTTATGCATAGTTATGGAGTGTACTACACCTAAACTAGGCCAGTACTGCTAAATAAGTGCAATTAATTGTCAGCATCGTCGGCCTCAATCTCAGTATCTGCTAAATCATAGTTTCCCAATCATTCCAACTTGCTACCCCAACCTTGATTTTCTCTTTTACAAGGACTAGAGAACCAATAAAACAAAAGTCAGAACTCTTTTGCCGCATCGAACACTTACAAGATAGTTGAGCAATTCAAGATTCTGCTGTTTAGAAAACAAAAAGGAAATCCAGAGATATAAGAAATTCTAACGCTACTTGGAAGCATCATGCCTTATGGTAGCCTTCTAATTCTTCATAGTAATTTAGTAACTTTGTATGGTAATCACTAAACTCATATACCTATTTTATTACTGCACAATGTTGAGTGATTATTATACAGTATTACTAAATTACTGTGAAACAATTAGAAAATTACTTGGGAGGTATGATATCTCCGTGACGCCAGAGCAGGACCCATAGTTTTAGCAAAATAAAAAGAAGCCTAAAATATCCAAAACGGGCATATGATACCAAGTCACATAATTTAAGTGAAAAGTACTCCACTTACAACAAGGTGCAGAGCAGTCACCAATTCAGACAAGAAATTATCCATCCTACTGCGTGGATATTTACATGGCATGCAGGATATAATCCCTAATAAAGGCCATTTAACAGTAGTAGGGATAGGATAGCTACCAGAATCAGTTGAATGAACTTCAGTTATGCAGCCTCGGCAAATCCAACTCTCAAATTCCCGTAGTCAAATACTGTATGGTATGGACCCATGAAAACATCGCCCAAGATCCTGCATTCAAAATGTACCAATAAGATATAACCCTGCATCTAGACACACTACCGTAAAGCATAAACATGCAAATTAAACCAATCATATAGTAACTTATTAAAGACAGGAAGGGCAAAAGAGCACCAGAGAGGTCCACGAGGTGAAGGCACGTCAAAAGCAATAAATCCGCTAATGCACTGAGCTGCAGCTCCATCGCCCACTTTGAGGATGTACTAATTATCATGGCAAAGGATAGAAGAAATAAGAAAGAAAAAAGAGAGAAAGAAAAAGATCAATAAGATAAATATTCAACAACGCAACAAGAAGGAGATTCAAAATTGGTTTTCAATGTGCCACAGAAGGATCAGTGAGATCTTTTTTTCAACATGCCAAAATGCATAAAAGATATTATCCTAGAATTCACCAAGAGAAACAATGACAGACATGACACACTGATATGGCGAATGAACCAATGCAAGAACATTATTACAGAACCGAAAAAAAAAAAGAATATAATTGTAAATTTCCCGAATTAGAATGCTGTTACAGCAACAATAATTTTAGGCAGATTTTTACACCCCTACCCAAGAGAACTAAGAGGAATGCTTTCTCCTTTTATGTTTCGACTTCTATAGACTCGTCAACATTTTCTTTTTACTTAATTCAATAAAGCTATAAGAAATAAAAATTACCAAAAAAGAAAAAAGAAAACATGAAAAATCACTACTTCAATAGCTTTCCTCCTGCTTATGGGAAATTGTCTGATGCCTTAGAGACATGTAATTTCCTAGATTTTCTTTGTTATTTGGGACTTCAACTTACTAATCATCCAATGTTGTGTAGTTATCTAATTACTACACAATGTTAATGAATTAAATTTCTATGAAATATTAGAAAGTAACTGCAAGTCACGATGTATCCAAGGTATCATAATAGCAGAAATCTTGTTATTAGTTTTCCCCAATATTTTCTCTTTTAGGTATTTGGATAGAAAAATCATGACAACTGACACTTAGTGGCCAGAATAATAGCAACTTATTATAAGCTTTCTACAAGTAGCAGGTAGAAGCCAGCTTGGAATTGGCCCAAGAGTAGAAAGGCACAGAATAATTTTCTGTATCCTGCAAATCAACCATAAACAGATATAATGAGATGGGACACCAAAAATTCAAGTTTGTATCCAAGCTAATAAATTTCCTCATCCAATCATCTTATATCAAAGCATGCTCCAGTACAAGAAAGTTCCCCAGTGTCACACTCCAGATGCTGAGAACTAACTATTTACCATGGCACAACCCAACCATCTTTCGATTAGCACTAGAATTATCACAAATGTTACATCCCAAATCATTTTAATAGAAGAGAAAATATAGTTCAAAAGACTAAAATTAATAGATAAAATACCTGACTTGGACTGAGGGCAAATTCCTTCCCACCAATTGTAAAGGAAACATTTGGCATTGAAGACAAACTGCTACAATCAACTGCTGATTCTCCCATTGGGCTAGGCAATCGATCACAGATCTGCAAAATCCCAGAGTTAGAACAATCAAAGAGAAGGAACATACTGGATAAGAATTAGGTTATTTTACCTCATTGATGTAGGTAAATATTCGATCCTTTGTCTGATTTTGCTGGAGCTGATTCTGAATCCATACAACTGCCATCTCACAAGCAGCACACATAGTATCATGCAAACCACCAGATGCTTTTTGATTATTCTTATCCACGACTTGCTCAATGTCCGTACTGGACACAAAAATTCATAAAATCAACAACACTAGCTTGCAAGCATTCAAGCAAACATTCACCAGCACTATGCAGCGGCAGTACTAAAAAAACAAATATACCTTACACCCCGAGTCCCATCAAAGATACAAAGACCAATTTGTGAACATAGTTTCTGTGGCTCATCCTACAAATAATAGTCATCCAGCAAGTAAGTATTGGACTATTTAACTACTTCTAAACAAAGACAATGTAAAGAAAAAATGGCATGATAGAAATTTTTCTTCTTTATCAGATACCTTTGCTAAAAGCATATGAATTATGGTTTCTCCATATTCTGAAACCACTTCTTTACATTCTCGACTTACAACTCCAGTGGCACCAATAGCATGATTGATTTCAGCAATAATAGCCTGTAAATGGTATATATACTAACATTAAAAGGGAAAAACGTGCAAATGATGTACTAAAACAAACCCATATGGGTAGCAACCAAACACAGAAGAGTTTACATGAAGGCTCAATTTTGGGCAACAAGTGGATAAAAATAGCAAGAGCTAGGTTCTTAAGGTTTTGAACTACGGTTTCTCAGTCAGAGACCATCTGAAAATAATTCAGTTGCCTAATTAAAATCGTAGAAGTTGAAGCAAACATTAATGGTACAACTTTATTTATTATATTCCAAAAAGGACATAGATAAAGAGGAACAATGATTAGATTACCCTGATACCTAAAGAGGAACTGCATAAATGAGTAAAATGTCCAGAAAAATGCTGTAGATAGATCCATTTTTTTGTAATAAATAAACTTAGACCATCAAACTCATTCATTGCCCTCTTATTAACCTTGTTATTTTTAAAAGAGGAAACTTAAGTGATGCATGATAAAGAGTACTTTTGAAATTTAAAAAAAAAAATTGGAGATAAAGAGAACTTGAAGACGTATGGTTTAATTATTTTGCTAACATTGTGTTGGGTCATGATATCATTAGAGATGTGAATTTTAGGAATATTATTGACACCCTAACAACTTTGTAAATTTGTATATGGGTGGTACCCTGTTTATATATATATTCACGCTTTTTATCCCAAAAAAAAAAAAGAGAACTTGAAAACAAACTTTAGAGAAATTTTAGTAATAATCAAAATTGGAGATCTTATATCTTAATAATCAAGCGACATCTTAATATTTGAATAATAATCATGAATAAATCAAATAACTAAAATATGATATATTATTTATAGACATCAAACTACAATCAAAATAGAAATTCTTAAGTTTATCTAAGAATCCTACAAGATTATAAAATAAGCTAATAACTGAAATAACCTAGTATAAAGAATGCCTAACTAAGATCTTAACCAAGTGTGATTGCTGATGTTATCTCATTATAAGCAGGATATTTATTTCTTTAACTCATATGAGGAAAGATCACAGAAACTTGGTTATTTATAACAGTAAACGCAGATACAAGGTTTGTTTAGATGAACAAAAGAAATAAAATCTTTATACCCTAGAGATGAACAAAATCAGTCAAGACAATCAAAATATAAAAGTGCACAAAGCCAGTGAGCTAAGACTAACATCTCTCTCAAATCTAATGAAATCAAAACCCAACTTGAAAGTATTAAAAAGTGAATGAAACTATACAAAGTTGGCTACAATCCTTAGCACATACAGACCTTGTCATAGGCAGGAACAAAACTTGACATAGCTGACTACAGGCTTACACAGAGTAGAAAGAGATACGTAGAGACAAAGACAAACGGATACGCACCGTAGGTCCAGCCAACAAAGAGGTCCCAGAATCAGCAATTGCTGCACAACCATTGGTGCAAATTCCTAGAAAAAATTATAGAGTCAGGATGGCTAACTACAAAAGGACAATAAATAACAGCTTTCCAAGTCCCACAGGTGCAGTTTGCAAAAACATATATAGTCTGCTTACCAGTAGTTTTGTGGCCAATCAAGAAATCACCCATATCAAACTGTCCAACAAAAAGATAACATGTTATATTCTGAAATCTGCAATTAGATAAAGTTTGAGTACGGAACATCAAGGTTTAGAAACCCAACCTGCCAGTAACCTTTACTTGTCACTGGAACATATGTGTGCTCTCCCTTATAATGATTAGGATCCATCCCACCAAATACTATTTCACCCCCCTCTTCTTCGTCCACATTGCGATTTAACCAAAATGAGAAAACTTGTTCCTTTACAAGACCTTGATTGACCATATTGTACCTGAAGCACTTTAACATCAAAAAGCTGGGAAGAAGAGATTCAATCTTTTCTTTTAATTCTGTTAAGTTAGTTATTATTTGTTATCTGTTTGCTATCTAACTAAAACTTCCTAACGTCCTCATCTTTGTCGATATAAACTTTGTAATTCTAGATAACTGATGAATAACACAGTTTCAACGCTCTCTCTCTGTCTCTCTCTATATGAAATTCATTTCTTTCTTTTCTTCAAAGTTGCAATGAACTCAGAATTTGCAAATGCTGCCATGTGATGAAATCGTCTCTGATTAATAACTGAGACAAACAAGTAAGAACAGCGAAAAGGAACAGAAACATGCTATTACATACCATACTGGTACAGCATTTCCAACAGAAATATCTTGAAATCCAAGTCCAAGTATACCATCAAACTTAGCCACCAAAAACGTGATGCCGGGTTCACTAGTTGCCTCAATAAATTCCTGAAACAGATCAGCAATGTCAGAAAGGAAGACAATCAAACAAAAATAGGGTAATAAACTAATAAAACATTAATAGATATGTAGAGACAAGAATAAAGAGATTCAAGACCAATATGTTACCTGATTTTCAATCACAAGATCCCCGACTTTTACATTATCCTGACTAAAGAATCCAGAAATAGCTCCTGTCCCATAATGGATAGCTGCAGGTTTACCTGGACAAGGATTAAATGAGAATCAGATCATCTTAAGAAAATTCTACCTAAAATAATTTGAGGTAAGTACATAATTTAACAAGATACTCAGTTTTATGCTTTCCTGTTGCTTAAATAATTGTGTAGGTTTACACGCATATGGTGCACGTGTATAACCAAACATAAAAGTGATGTAAGACAATAAATTTGTTGGTATATATACACACTTCTTTCATTGAGAAGTTAACATGGGCATAAGAAAAATGTCAAAACATGATATAACACAAATATCACAGAGCACAGACAGCTGAGCCAGCCAAAGATCGAATTAGTGCTAAACACTAAGACATTCAAAATACTATAGATATTGTGCGATATAGAAAAATTTAGCATCCAAATCACAGCATAAAATAGAAGACAGAAAGAAATTCGTGGTGTTAATGTGACCTACACCACAAAGAGATGGGTTTGGATTCACTAGGAAAAAATTTTGAAAATCACAACTTGTTTTCCCTCTCTCAAACCCTACTCCAATATATCAAGTCTTGCAGAATAGATAGTCACAGTTCTAAGGATACTAATCATACATATATATAGCGACTGCAGAAAAGAACACTAAATAGGCTGCTAATTCATTGATATTTAATCTTGTGAAATCAAGATATATTAAGACAATAACAAATTATAAAGGCAAAAACAAACCGTTTTCTCTGTGTGTACTTGAGCTCCTGGACCTGTACCTTGCATGCAAGTAGCAAGAAATCTGCACATAGACACAGTGTCTTGAAGTTTTCTTAAATCTACCAACACGTACTAAAATTTTCAGAAAGTGATTGACATTGAAGCATTCATTTTCAAAACTCACCGAAAAATAACACTTAGAAGAAGGCACCCATAGGTTGGAACTACCAGTATCAAATACCACCGTAAAATTTTGTGGAGGATAGCCAATTCCAATCTCTCCAAAATATTGAGCATCCAGATAGTTCTTTAATGTCAAAACATCAACATCCTCTTCAACTGCCAAGTTCCCACCAAGATGATACTTCTTAACAGATGATCTTAACAACTCTGCTTTCTTAGACTTGAGGTGGATATCCATGCGGTTTAGATGATCGAGGTTTCTCTTTTTGAGGCCAATTCTGACCAATCCCTCATCCGGCACAGAGAAAACGGCAGGAAACAGGAGGAGGCAGAGAAAGAGAGCAACACAGCTGGTTCTAAGTATTATTCTCATGCTGAAAACTGCAAAGTTTTGACACCATGTTAATTACACTCGTACAGAACAGTAAAATGAGTAACTCAAAATTAATACGAATTTCATCCAAACAATGCAAGAAAATGACCTAAAACTCTACGAAAATTAATCTTATAATTTCTATAAACTTGTTACCAGCAATACTCTAAAATCACCTAATTTCTCAATAAATTCGATTCCAAGAAAACACTAAAATTAAACAGCTCGAAATGGAAAGAATGCTAAAGAGTTCAGCTCGCATGTAAAAGACAAGGAAACAAAACCTACAATCTAATTTTCCTCTCAGATACCAAACACAACACTTCAATAGAAAATCTCAATCGTCCAAACAAAAGCAACGACCGTAAAGTAAGAAACTAGCTAACAAAAACCACAAAAATCGACAGATAAAATACCAAAGAACGATTGAAACTGTAGTAAGATGATCAGAGTAAAAAATACTTACAACTCTAGCTTCTTGATGATGGACAACGGAGAGGAAGATGAGTAGAGCGTAGAAATTCAATGGTGAAGACTGGATACTTCAGTGCATTTAACACTCTGGTGCCTGAAGACAACTACTCCCCATAACCACCTTTCCCGAAAAATGTGAGAGCTGGCCAACGGTAGAGTTACACGTGTCACGACGCGATATTTTCTTCGTAAGAGTTGATAGTTCCATCAGAGGAAAAAGAATTGGTGTGCTATGATTATATGCGGAGAGGTCTATTTGATTTATGCTGCACCTGCTATATTACACGTAGATTTATATCGATTTCTATTGCTCTGATCTCTTGGGTATTGTGCGTACTGACAGCATAATAAATTCTGGGATAACATTTCATGGAAAAAAAATACTTTCAACTCGAATTTAAATTATTAGTATATAAATTAAAGTATTATTTTATTTTTAAGTTATATAATTTTCATTACATATATTTTTTTAGATATCATCATACATATTTATCAATTTCTAAAATGCAATTTACTTTTTGTTCAATAAATGCTTATACATTTAATTAATTGATTGATTTTGTTATATAATAATTAAACATGTAATTGATAAATTGCTATCATTTTTTTCATATGATTTTTTAAATTAGTAAAAAGACAATTATTAATAAATACAAAAAATTACATCTTTAAATTGTTTGAAACAAATAATTAGAAACACACTCGAAATCAAAAAATGCATCTAAAATCTAAAAGAGTGTTCAAAGCGAACTTCTATTTAAATAAATATGTTCAAGATATGAGAATAAGTTTAAAGTTTAGGAATATTTTAAAGATTGAAAAATTATGTATAGAATTTGGGATTACTTTTAGGTTTTAATAAATTTTTTTTTGTTATAAAAATATGTTTGTTTCTCCCTACTACATTTGTGGGTCTAAAATTACATTAAAATTCTAATATATGATTAGATTTTAAAAATTATTTGTGTTCTTATAAAAAGATACGTAGAATCGAGAATTTAGAAAATTATATAACATACTAAGAATGAATGAATGTTTAAGATGTATTTAAGAGTACTTAAGATATTATACTTACTAAGAGAATATATGTATAGATCCTAAATTAATTGACATCAAAAATAATATAAGCTTGAAACTTAAAAGACCTAAGTCTTGAAAACTTGTTTGAATACCAAATATCAAATACCAAGTATGAGTGTGAAATTTAAGATGCATTTAGAAGTGTAATACCCAGACCTGTAATTTAGTTCGAAATTAATTTTAATATTTTAAATATAAAAAAAATTATTTTTAAATTAATTTATTTAAATTTTGTTGAATTTATAGAAAAATAGGTTAGGGATAAAATTAAAAATAATTTTTTTAAAAAAATGGTGAAATTTTGGATTCGAAAAGTGTTTTGAAAGAAAAATCGGAAACTATGAGTCAAAGTGCAAATAAAAAAAATTTTGCCACGTAGGACCGCCCAGTCAGCAACTCCGATGAACCGGAGCACGCCGCGTGACAAGACACGCTGACATCGATGCAACTCGGGATGCCACATGGGCGATCCGCATGCCCTGCGATCTAACGGTCCAGTATCGATCACGCACGCGTGAACGGCCCGAATTTGTTCTCCCTTTAAACACGATCGGATGGTCAATATCAAATGACGATGAACGGTCCAGATTTATTTTCTCTTTAAACGCAATCGAATGATCGAGATCAAATGCGATGAACGATACAGATTAACGCGATATGGGTATAAATATTTCGTATTACACTGAACTCAAACCCTAACTGTCAGTATCCCACCGGAGAAGAAGAACTAGTCGCCGGAGAAGGGAACCAACCGTCGACCGCCGCTGCACCAGAGCCACCTCCAATCGCCAAAAAAAATAAAAATTCTCTTACTCGTTCGGAATTTAATTTCGAGCACCCCCATAACCAAATTAGAGCAAAACCAACTGTGAATAAGCTGAAAACTGTTGGTAAAGCCCGACGGCACTACCGCGGGCAAAACCCGCAACCTCTATAATGACCCCGGAAACTCTAAATGTGATAAATTATAAATTTAGTGCGAAAATGAAATAAATAGTTAGGGTTTACATTCCTTACACAATAATTCAAATTACCCAATATAATTATAGGAATGATCCATATAGACCCCCAGGAGTACCGGTAAGTTGGTAAAAATATAAAATGATCGTTTCTTATCATCTTAAATGTGATAAATAATAGTACATGAATATGAGTTTTTATATGTTATTGTTAGAAAAGACTTATTATATAATATGACATAAATGATTTTCTTTATAGTAAATGAATTTACATTAAATTAAGGGTTCCATTATTTATTTTTATGATTTTTACCAATATTCAGTTTTCTGTATCTGTGATTAGTGTGATATTCTTATTGAGTTAGTGTAGTTCACCCCTTCATTAATTATTTCAGATCAAGAGAACCAAAACTCAGATCTCGATCAATAAGGAGGTTGTAAATAGTGTACAATGCGAACTCTCTTCAAGAGTTAGTAAAGGTCATTCTAGGATTACTTAGTTATTTATTTTTTATTTATTTTTTTGATTTTTTTTTTTTTAGATTAGACATTCTCATAATTCTATTGGGCATTCAAAGTATTATATAAAAAATGTAAACTCTAACTCTATTATTTTACTTCCACATTTAATTAATGATTTTATTTTCATTTAAGTTCTGAGACTTTACAAGAAGTACTTGAAATTGCACTCACAAAGCGTTGAAAATTTGATGAAGATCACATCTAGGAAGACCATGCACGTTTTAAGTTCTAAATTAATTGACATGATGAATAAAATAAGTTTGCATATTGAAGAATTTAGGTGTTATAAAAATTTGTTTGGAGAAAGAAGGGCAGCACGAATCATGAAAAATTGATTAAAAACTTGAAAATATACTCAGTATTATGTCAGGAATTACTTATATCACGCTTATAAGTAATTTTAAATATTTTATTTTAATCTCTATAGTTACTTGGTAGATGATGCTTAGTCCTTAAAAAAATTTTAAAAATATAAAAAATAAGTATTTTATTTCTAATTTTTATATGTTCTAATCTTTTTTTTTTTACCAAATTAACTAAATATTATTTTAATATTCATTTATAATTAATTAGAAACCGTATGATTCAAACTAACTTGTTGAATTTGAGCTAACTCACTAAAACATGTCACATTTTTCTAAAATTAGTTAAAAACTTCAAAATCCAGACCGATTTGTTGAATTTGAGCTAACTCGCTAAAACTCATTCCAAATTTCTGAAAAATTTAGTTGAATTGGGTTAGATTTAGATTATTTTTCTCTAAAATAAAAACTTTGATCCGAAAGAATTAAAATTTTCGCATAGTTATATCAAGCAAAAATTTGAAGTGAATTTCACAAATAAAAATTCATTTCTTACTAACATTTACATCGTTAATATTTTTTTAATTTTCCCAGCCTTTTAACACAAAACTAAGACAATTAATTTTTGTTGAAGTTTTTATCTAACTTCCCCGGTTAAGTAACTGATAAAAGCTTCTTGAAGAATCATGCAGATCATGAAAACTAACAACATATGTAAATACAATATTCCATTCCCAGCGCATTTACCAAGAAGTCTCTCCTCATTCCATCTAATGTGTATGATATGATATATATGTATATATGCACACACACCCTTTATCACTTTACGATCAAAATCATGAAATTTTTAACTCTTTGACACTGATGTGGATATAGAAAATTATATAACCCAGCGGCGACTGCATTCCCATATGAACAATATTGCAGAGTTTCATCATTATCGGTCATAATACCCATCATGGCAGACTACTACATATATATAAACACACATATACATACAATATTCGTGCATTAATTTCATTTTATAAATGGTACTGCATGTGTACGTATAGCCCAACGTTTTCTGTAAGACCCAAAACGAAAAACATAATTCCCATATGATCATTTCTGAAGTATAGTCATAATAACCAAGACTGTCAGAAATTGAATCATCACAGATATCTTTATATCTATACAAAATGTAAAGAAATATATATATTATGTAATATATGAACCATCAAACTGGAGAAACTGAATGATGCCAATCAGAAAAAAGAAAACATAAAGATCACAAAAGGGGAAAAGAAAGAAAGAAAGAATATTGTCAGAAACCAAATGATTAAATTAGAACTTTCCCTTAAAGGATGAAACAAAGAAATTTTCACACTATTAAAAAAAAATTAAAACTAACAAATACTAATTAAGGGTAAACATTATTTAATTTAATTAAGTACTAATTACTAGCTAGCTATCACCACTGTTGTTTCCTGTAGTTGTACTACTGCTTCCATTATTGTTCTGATGAACATTATTAGCTCCCATAACTGCAGTAATGGCCGCCATTAGAGCTGCAGTAAAGCTAGGTTCTACTGTGGTACTGCCTACAGTACTATCATGCACAGCAGAAGAAGAAACTGAAGGTGTCTGCATCATCAAGCCATTGCCCATATGATGATGATGAAGAGGGTCCATTCCAAACAGGCCAGAAAATTTGGACAAATTTTGTAGGGCATGTCCTAACATGTAGGACAAGTTATTGTTGCTATTGTTATTGTTATTTAAAATGGGTTTCTTTTGCGAGAAGCTATAAGGGTCACTTGTTGTGGAAGTTAAGTCCAATGTAACAGTTGGGAATGGCGCAGAGGCGGAGAGAGTGGCCAAGCTTGGTGGGCAGGCGGCTGGGAGAATGGTTTTGGCTAAGAAATTTGAGTTAATCAATCCAGGGCCATCTAAGCTCGTCATTGAACCGGAGAGTAGCATTGAGGCAGCTGCTGATGTTGTCGAGGCCATGGCCATTGCAGCAGGAGGAAGTGGATGGTTGTGGTTGCCTTCATAAGTTGTTACGAGTATTGTTTTATCTTCTGCACATCTTTGTACCTATAACGATGGTACATAATATAGTAATTAATATATATATATATATACATGTATTACGTAATTAATGAAAATATAATTTTTTCAGAAAAAAAAAAAATAATAATAACTTACTTGTTTGCGAACTGGGCAACTAGTAGCCATAGTGCAACGATAATATGCTCGAGGGCAAGGATTTCCTTTAGCCATCTTCTGTCCATATTTTCTCCATTGGCAGCCATCCGATATCTGTCAGCAGAGTACATATAACTCAGAAAATTAATTTAATTTTTAAAAAATATTAAGTACTTGAGATTACTAACACAATGAAATCGGATTATTGATTATATATATATATATATATTTATATATTTTTATACAATTGGAAATTAATTAATTAATTAATTGAAAGTCGAAGAAGAGAAAAGTAGAGAGAACTGTTTTCTCCTTTTGTTGACTGCCTACTTATTGCTTTCTACTGTTTCAACAAAAGCAAGCTGCATGCCAAAACTTACAATTGCGTGCAAAACTCCACATACATGCTCTCGCTCAAGTGTCCTGCCCTGGACTGCTTTTCCCTTTTCTCTTCCTTTTACCTTTTTTTTTTTTTTATTCTTTTCTACCACAAATTTGTTTTTTTTTCTCCAACAACAAAAATGAGTTGACACTACATAAAATGAGATTGAATTTTAAATTTTTACAAAAATTTCTCAATCAAAAAAATTTGTAAAAATTCATAAAAACAATATCAATAAGATATATTAGTAGTACATAGGATCTCACCCAACATTTTGTTTTCACCACCAATGAAATTATCTTCTGAGAACAAGATGGTGTTCTAGTTAAACTATATTTTTTAAGACTAATATGAAAACTAAAATTATAAATAATTAAGAATTAAAAAGACTAATTATCATTTAGTCGAATGGTTGATGTATTTCTAAACTAATGTATGAATTTTTACTAAAAAGTTAAGAATTTAAAACAGAAAGGAACCTAAGATAAAAGCATTTTTACAACTCCATATTGTTACCGACTTGACCTAATCCCTCGTGGTATGCGTAGTTTAGAAACTAATTTCTATGTTCACATTTTCAGGTAAAAAAAAAAAAAAAGGAATTACTTGAAGAAAAACAATGGAAGATTCTTACCATGGAAGCCTCGGATCGAGCTCGTACAGAAACTCTGGCTTTTCTGATAATGGAGACGGTCTCTTGAGCTTCTTCAACATCCCTCGAAGAATTCAACTTGGGAATCTTGCTGCCTCTCTCCTCACTCTCCTTACTATTATCACTTCTCTCTGCACTATGATCTCCTCGGCCATTGCTCTGATCTTGCACAGCAGCCATGGACTCAACTATCGTGCTCCGAGGTGGTGAACTCACAGCCATGGCCGCCTGCAACCTGCCATGTGAACAGGATTGTAACTGTTCGTTCTCTCTTTCGTCAGCCATGGCAGCTTGACCCAGATCCAAGAATTGCCTTGCACCATGTCTCCTCTGCTGAATCCCATTAATCATATATGGATATAGATATAGAGGTAGAATATGAAAAGGGTATATCTAATTAGTATTATATACATATACGTATATATATTCACCTCATGGAGGTCTGTGTTAGGGTTTTGACTCTGTCGTCTTTGCATCAATGAAGCGAAATGTGCCTGTAAGGCGTTGTAATTATGGTTCGCCTCATCAAGCATGCCCGTTAAGCGTTGGTTTTCTGCTTTCATCCGGTTCAATTCCGCCCTAAGAACCATTAACTGCACCCAGAAACATTATCTTCATATATACACACCCATATATATAGACATATAGTTTCCTTGAACCTCTAATAGTTGCAGAAAATCAAGAAAAGATTCGTACCCATATAGAAAGGTTATAGATATTTCCATATATATATATATATACATATGAACTCACCTTTTGTTTATCTTCAGTTTTCTGTAATGTTACTCCATCATCTGCAGCGGATTTTTCGCTTCCAGAGGTCGTTGTGAGAAGATTTAAACCAGTCTATATACATAGACATAATCAGAAGAAGCCAAGAGAAACATATATATATATATGTAGACATGTCAGAATCTCAAACTATAGTTGTATAAAAGTGAAAAAACAAAAGACTAGTAGATATATATGTATATACTGCATATAGATATATTGAAATACATACATTTATATGTTCATCGTGCTGATGATCTAACTCAATTGCACTCGTTTCCTTCTTGACGCCAAACTTGAGTAGTGAGGATCTTTCATTAGCAAAAAAGTCCATCTCACTGATCATGCTACGACGTCGTTTGTCGTCGGATGTCATCGTTGGCTGGCCGAGAACAAGATCATCCTCGGGATCACAATCACGGTCATCTCTTTGTAGGGTGATCATGAGTCCGTGATTATGATCAGTAGTTGCAGAGAGGTCCATGAGATCGTGGCTCCACGTAGTAGTGTTGTTATTATTATTATTAGTATTATTATTATTATTATTATTATGGAGAGTGGTAGTAATTTTCTTGAAGAGGAAGAAAGAAGTTGAATCAGTCTGAAAGGAGAGTCCTCCTCCTGTAGATCCTCTTCTGTCCATAACAATTTACAGAGAGAATTCAGAGAGAGAGAGAGAGAGAGAGAGAGAGAGGAAGAAGATGGCAATGGACTCGGCGATTAAAAAGGGGAAATTTGGACTGAAGACCAAGTGTGAAAAGGGGAAATTTGTTGAATGATTATTATTATTATGAAATACTAAAAATTAAAAAAGAAAAAAGAAAGAGAAATAAGGGAGGAAGAAGAGGAAGAAGAAGAAGAAGAAGAAAAGAAAGGATTTTGATTGGTGTAAATGAGGTAAGGTGATGCGTCAAGTGGACAGGTGGCTTTGTAAAAGTCTTATGAGAGAGAGTACTCTTACTACTGTTGTTTTCATAATTTTTTAATTAATTTAATAAGTAAGAAAATCTCAAATATCATTACTTATTAATTAGGTTTTAATTAGATTATATTATTGCTTACATAAATAAATAAAATTAGATTAATTATTTATTAATTTAATTGTTGAATGTGGTTAATAAATCCTCAATTAGGGAGGATAAATTCTCTACTTGCAAATTTGTGAAAACAAAATGATTAATTGAATGGTTTTTTTCTTTTTTATTTTTTTGACGTAATCGTAAAATAATTAATTTTATTATTTATTAAAAATTTATTAAATTTACACATTAAATAATCACTAGCTCTCAAATCTCTTATATGTCACGTGGGTATATATATATATATATATTTTTTAAAAAAAAATTACTCACTTAAAAAAATTACTTTCAACTTTTTATCTTAAATAAAACATAAATATATTAGATGTGAAATTAAATTTTATGCCATGTAAAATTATTAATTTTGACTAATTATTTTAAAGGTCAATATTAGAAAAAGAATATTTTATCAATTAATATTTTGTTCTAATAGAATTGACAAATATTACACATTTACTGATTATTATTAGATTAAATTAATTAACATATATATATATATATATATATATATAACTATATAATGGCGACCCATATTGACACCGAAAGATTTATCTACACATATACATAGATGTACACGTGTCAAAAAAATTTTAGAACACAAAATCAGTATACGTATACATAACATATATACATATATGATTATTTGGTAGTACTAATTATAGTAGATGGAGAAATTATTATCACAAGAAATGATTTCTCATAATAATCTACTAGATTCCACATCTATCCACGCATTATTGACTAAGTACATAACTAACACAATTGATTAAAAATTTAATAAACTCATTTCTAATATAATTTTAGGTTTTTGAACATAATTAAATGATGACAACATTAATTTTGAATATTAAACTTTATTGTTTACGTTATATTTTGATTGAAGGAAATAAAGAAAATGATGATATGTTCGCACTAATTTCATTTATTTTAACATAAAATAATAATTAATAAAGAAAATGAAGGGATAATGAGTTTTTTTTTTATAATTTTAACACATGATATTAAATTTTTATAAGATTGAAAATTACTATATATTAGTAAATTTATTAATATGAAAATACTTTTAATATTATTTAAAAAATATTAATAAATTAATTCATGAAAGATTTAAAATTAAAAAATGAGAGTACAAAGAACTTTTTACCAATGGTATATTTTGTTTTACAATGTCTATCGGTTAATTGCCGAAGACTTAATAAAACATGTTTATCCAATCCAACCATAAATATGTGTCAAACATACATATCACTATATTATATATATATATATATATTTCTTGTATAATTCTACCTAATTTCATTTTGTATTGTTCATTTATTCTACTAAATAAAACCCTTTTATTGGAATAAAAATTAAGTAAAATAATAAAGAGAACAAAATTTCATTTGTCGCAGTAAAAGTAAAGGTTATATATATATTTTCATCTTATTCAAAACATTATGTGTGTGTGTTTGTATATATATATACAAACAC
>NW_019014032.1:2670-24357 GCF_000150535.2 Carica papaya | reverse complement strand
TGCCTGCGTTCTGAAACCATTAAATGGGCTAAGATACCTGCACTTTTTCTGCTGATGACATCTGCCACCACATTGCCCTTACTCGGATGATACAAGATATCACAATCATAGTCTTTAAGGAGTTCCATCTACCTTCTCTGACGCATGTTGAGATCCTTTTGAGTGAATATGTGCTTCAGACTCTTATGATCGGTATAGATTTGGAAGGTCTCTCCGTATAAATAATGGTGCCAGGTTTTCAAGGCATGTATGATTGCGGCAAGTTCCAAGTCATGGGTGGGGTAATTCTTCTCATGATTCTTTAACTGTCTGGACCCATAGGCTATGACCTTCTCATGCTGCATCAGGACACAACCCAGGCCTAGATAGAAGGCATCACTATAAACTGTATATCCCCCCGATCCACTCAGTAAAGTCAGTACGGATGCAGTGGTCAGTCACTCCTTTAATTTTGAAAAACTTCTCTCACAGTACTCATTCCACTCAAACTTAGCATTCTTCTTTGTGAGCCGGGTTAGGGGAGCCGCTAGACTAGAGAATCCTTCGACGAACCTAAGGTAATAATCTGTCATTCCCAAAAAGCTACGGATCTCCTTAACTGATATCAACTTCTCCCAGCCAAGTACTGTTTCAACCTTTTTGGGATTCACTGATACTCCTTCCTTCGATATAATGTGTCCTAGGAAGGCGATCTGCTCCAGCCAGAATCCACACTTACTCAACTTAGCATATAGCTTCTTTTTTCTAAGGACCTACAAAACTTTGGTTAGATGGTGAACATGCTCTTCTCTGCTTTTTGAGTAGACCAAGATGTCATCGATCAACACAATAACAAATTGATCTAAGAATTCTCTGAAGACCCTGTTCATCATATCCATAAAGATGGCCGGGGCGTTGGTTAGCCCAAATGGCATGACCAGGAACTCATAGTGCCCGTACCTGGTTCGAAAAGTTGTTTTGAGGATGTCTTATGTTCTTATTTTGACCTGATGATAACCTGATCGCAGGTCTATTTTGGAGAAGACCTACGCACCCTGCAGCTGATCGAAGAGGTCGTCAATTCTGGGAAGGGGGTATTTGTTCTTGATTGTGACTTTGTTCAATCCTCTGTAATCAATACACAGTCTCAACGTTCCATCTCCCTTTCTGGCAAACGTGACTCCGGCACCCCAAGGAGACACACTGTCTTACAATTCAGTGATTTATTTCCTCAGCTCTTCCATCTCAACGCGGCTCATGCAGTAAAGAGCAACTGAAAAGGGCTGGGTGCCAGGTTGTAGGTCTATAGTGAACTCAACTTTCCTGTCCACTGGCAGTCCGGACAGTTCGTCCGAAAACACATCTGGAAAGTCTCAGACTACCGGAATATCTTAGATACAAATTTTCTTCTTGGGCTTGCCTAGTTAGAGAAAATAACAAGGTTAAAGTACTTGAAAATTAAGGAAACTTGCCATCAAGGAATAAGTATCAAATAATTTTATTAATTTGTAAATGGCTCCTCATTAGTAGGATTAAATACAACCTTTTTGTTAAAGCAATCTATGGTGGCGTGATACGCCGCTAGCCAATCCATCCCTAAAATTACATCAAAATCCCCCGTGTCTAATCCTATTAAGTCTACACTCAGTTTTCTATTTGCTATCTCCACGGCACAGGCCCTGTAGACAACTTCCCCTAATAGTGTTTCACCCCCAGCAGTAGACACAAACAATATTGAATCAAGTTTATCAGGTGATACATTAAGTTTGGATGCAAAAACATGTGAAACAAATGAATGCCATGCACCAGTGTCAAATAAAACATGAGCAATATGGTCACAGATAGTGTACATACCCTGTACCATGTCCGGGTCGGCGTCGGCATCCTGTTGTGTGAGGTTGTAAACCCTGCCCTGGAAAGAAGGTCTTCTATGGTTCTAGTTCCTCGGGCACTCTCTCGCATAATGTTGGGCACTACCACATATGCGACAGGTGTTGTTGAGGCGATAGCATGGTCGGTCTCCGTGATCCCTGCCGCAGTGCTGACAGATCTTGCCACATGCTGCCCCTGGAGCCTGAGGGGGAGCCTGAATCACCGGTCTGGACCTCTTATTTTGTTGGACATGCGCAGTAAGTGCTGGTCTGCGAGGTGGAATTGAGGGTCTATGACTCCCTGATGACTGGGAAAGGGTGTTGAAATTTCTCTCCACGATCTGTGCCTTTACTAGAACAGCTGAATATGTCTTGAGCTCCAGTACCAACAAATGCCGCTTGATCTTTGGGTGGAGGCCCCACTGGAACCTCCTGGCCTTTCTGCCCTCATCCATCAATATTTCAGGGGAGTATCGGCCCAGCTCTAGGAACTTACGAGCGTATTCTGACACTGTCATGTTTCCCTGGACCAGTTGAACAAACTCTGTCTCCTTTAAATGTCGGATGTGCTCGGGGAGGTACTCAGCATGAAAGGCTGCTAGGACTGCTCCCAAGTGACAAGCGTGGGCAGGGTGGTCTGCTTGAGCTCCCACCAACGATCTGCTTCCCCCACCAGCATGTAGGAAGCAAGAGTAACCCTCTGCTCAGGAACCACTCCTAAGGTCTTGAAAGCCTTCTCTGTCTTTGCCAACCAGTACTGGGCATCTTCGAAAGAGGACTCTCCTGCAAAAGTGGAAGGGTTTAGTCTCATGTACCTCTCTACGTAGCCCGGGTCAATCAGGGAAGGAACTGGGTCCCGTAGAAGAGGGACTAGGCCTGGCTGAGGATAGACTCCCGAATTATACTACGGCGATGGTGTCGGGTGGTACTGTGGAGGAGCAGCCTCTTGCCGGGGTGGCTCAAACTGTGGTAGTGGGAGAGGGTCGGGTAATTCCCTTCTCTCCTCTCGACCTTGTTGAGCAGCCATGATCCTTTCGAGCATCTCAAATATTCTGTCAACATCCTCCCGAAGCGAATCATCCCGAGCTACTCAATTTAGTGGGGGTTTCCCTCTCCTCATCTCTCTGCACCTGCATTTCACAAGGAATGGTTGAGTAATAATTCTAAGTTTGGAATTCCTCTAAGTATTATTGTGTAAGGGACAGGTCCGAGAAACGCGGCTCTGATACCAACTGTAACGGCCCCGGAAATTAAAAGGAAATGTATATATATTTATTTTAAGTGCGAAAGTGAAATAAAATGGATTATGATTAACATCCCTTATACAATAACCAAAACGAATTAAAGTATGAAAGAATAAACTAACTTAAAGGAAATACTATGAATGAATGCTGTAAGGAATACTAATAAATTCTTTGGCTTCTACTCGCCATCTTCCTAGAGAACGGGCTCGGGAACTAAGTCCTCCTAATTTGAAATGGTTAAGTAAGGAATGAGCTACACTAGCCCAGTAAAGACATCACACTATCTCACTGTCACAAAAGTAAAGGTTGGTAGAAAACGAAATTGACCAATGGAGTATAATTTATAACAAACTCATTTATCAATAATAAAACCATTTACTGTCCACCTACCTCAGTAAGATTCATGAAAACAATTTATGAAAACAATTACATCATAGATATCATAAGATTACGCACACTCTGTAACATAACACATATCTTGCTTTTGTATTTCAATCATCAGGCAACAATTACCCCCTTTTTATCAGCTTACTAGTATCCATGGGGATGCATAGGGGGTCCCCGCTACACGTGAACCATTCACATTAATAACTCAATTCCAGGGCCGTCCCCATACCCCGTCCGGTATGGGCGCCAAAACCATAAACCTCAATATTCCGTCCGGTATAAGGGTGAAACGGGTCGTCCCCATACCCCGTCCGGTATGGGCGTCAAAACACATAAAGTCTCCATACCCCGTTCGATATGAGAGACCACGTTCCTGGTAGGGTTCTCTATGGACCCGATCCGTCCACCATCTCCCAGGATATCTAGTGAGGCTGTCGACATTATCCATTATCAATTCACATACCTTTTTACCATTTTTCTTAATCTCAATTATCCAATCAAACACAAACACGTAAACCGGTAATTGACACCAAATAAGGCAACACAACATCGGGTTCACAATAATTCAAAGCATAATAAATGAAAGCGTGATTCATGCATATGAAACCATAGAATAAACACATCAGACACCATACTGCATTTAAAATTGTAAAATAAATCAAACAACACCTGACCGAAAATATATCAGATTCAGGCTCCATTAGTAACCTTAATCAATTATACATATCTATTAATTCATAAAATATCGTTTTATCATTTATTAGGCTTTAATGCCGCGATAAGAAATAAGGTGAGAGATCCTTACTTGTTTCGGAGTCTGAAATCGGGTTCTCACTACGCCTACGGGAAGTCCCTAGATTCCCTGAATTTTTTTCTCGAAAACTGAAACACACTTCTGATACCTGCACATGTCCCCAAAAAATTCCAAATCAGATCTAGGGCCCTTTCAGCCAATTTTGGAATTCCGGCACGGCAGTGATCCACCTCGGGTTGGCCGTTTTCGGTCGAATTCAGCCAAACTTGCATTGGTTCATGTGATAAAACACCCCTAGGGCCCTCGGTGGGCCAAAAAATTCTAAAAAATCGAGACTTACCGACGGCGAAGCTCTCGGGTGCTGCGGCTCCTCCGACGCGAGTTGCAATTCGGTGTTTTGCTCTGGTCAACCTGTAGAGAAAAGGATGGTAGTCATAGTGGTATAAAAATTACATCGAACGGGAAACGGGAAGGGCCTCATCGGAGGCAAAAATTGAGGAAACCCGCAACAGCACCGCTAGACTTCGTTGGTGTTTTCCAGCCAATCGACTGGTGATTTGGCTACAGGGAGGTTTGGCATCGAAAAACGAGCCAATGGGAGAATTTTTACCTCGTTTGGCAGCCGAAAAGTCCTCCGGTACGGCGGCGGGTGGCGGCGGCCAGTTCCTCCGGTGGCTGGGTCATCTTCTCCGGCAAGGGTTCTGGCGGCTAGGGTTTGGGGTTGGGTGTGGATGCGATTATTTATAACCCTCCCCTTTTAATCTGAGCCATCCATCATGATTTAATCTGAACCGTCCGATCGCGATTAAATTGGAAATAAATATGGACCGTCTATCGCAATGCAATCTATGCCGTCCGCATGCGTGAGATCTTGGTCGTCCACACGCGCCTTTGATCTGGGCGGTCCGTGTGCGCGGGAACGGATCTGGGCCGTCCGATCGCGCGCACGCGGATCGTCCACGTGTCTCCGTTGCCACGTGACGTGTCCTGGTTGGCCGGGGCTGCTGTCGTGGTTGATGACATGGCACTATTTTTTTAAATTATATTTTGACCCTTGATTTTCGATTTTCTTTTTAAAAATACCATTAGAATCTAAATTTTAACCCTTTTTTCCCAAAATCAATTTCAATTAAATCCCAAAAATAATTTTACCCTATTTTATTTTTATTTTTATTTTTATTTCTATTAAATTAAATTAAATTAAATTAAAACTTTATAAATTAAATATTAAAATAGAATAAAATTAAATAAAAATTCTAATAAAAATTAAAATAAATTAAATAATAAAAATACAAATTTTGGGTGTTACATTCTAAGTAGGCAACTCTCCTAACTTTTCTTCAAAATGTGTTTTAGAACATAATTTTTTAAGGAGAATTATTTAATAAAACGACAAAAATTCTTTTTATTTTATTTGAGTGATACAAAAAAATGAACTTTTATTCAAGGTGAATTGGAACTTGAAATTAAAGATATATGTATATATATAATAATAATAAT
Organism: Carica papaya; assembly: GCF_000150535.2. The sequence continues at coordinate 18,622 of NW_019014032.1, read as the reverse complement.
TGCAATAACTTTCATCTCTTATTATAGCCCACATTAAGCAAATTAATGATTTTATTAGGTTTATTCATTTATTTTTTTTTTTTAGTAGTTAAAGATATCTTCAAATAAATATTGATATACTAAAATTAACCCTCTCTCCCTCCCCCTTTTGAAACACAAAACACACAGACAGAAAGAATCTATACGCGCACCGTTTCGAAACCCAAAATGTGTGAAGTTGGTAGGTTTTGTCTTTTGTTCCTTTCTTGTTTTTGTTTTGGAATTTCCATGGTTTGTGTCCAAAACGCCTGATCGTCTGTCTGCTTTCTTCTCTTCCAGCATATATATATATATATATAAAAGCTAGAAATGTGCTTGAAGGACTTTCTTGCATGCACTAACCCACCCTAATAATTAGTTAGTCATAATCATCATAATATATTACACATAATCATAGTATATAATTACATCTAAAGCTAAGTTATTCTTCTAATAAAAACATGCATGCAAGTAAAACTTGACTCTTTTATGTACCCACAAGATGTTTTGAGAGCAATTAAACTTTACTCTTGTTTTTGTCTTCAGTGCATTATTTATTTTGGAGAGAATGATAAATATACTTAGAGATTGTCTGTTTGGTTGAAGTCAGAATTGAATTCTTATGCCCAGACAATTTCAGATGGGAGGGAATAACTTAAAACATTAAGAGAAATAAACCCAACAACCCCTTCGGTGGCATGCCTACGCTATAATCTCTTCTGCTCCCTCCCAAAAAGAAAAAAGGAGTATTCTTCCTTCAGTTTTTTTCTAAATTTTAAGGATGTGGAATAGAATTCAGGAAGATGAAAACTTCGTCAGCTTTATTTCTCTTCTCAAGTAACCAATCAACAAAAATAAGAAAAATACTACATACTACCAATAGTTCTCAGAACAATTAAGAGGGGAGCACATCCATATATATATATATATATATATTTCGATGGTAAGAGAGTACATACATCTATATTATAATATTGCTCATACATATATGCATATCTAACTAATTAAGGTGCAAGAGAGAGAGAGAGAGAGAGAGAGAGAAGAGATAGATACCTATCATGTTTAGAGAGAACTCCCGGGGGATCTTGGAACCTAAGTAGCTAGCTGCAAGGCTTCCACAACAAAGTATTGCAGAATATGTGAGGACTTTGACATTGAAAGGTACAAGAAGCATGAGCAAACAGTGTTGGAACTAGGTGCATAATATATATATATAGCATATATATATATATATATACCTTACATGCCCAATTCCTTGGGCAATTAGCTCCACGATTTAGGCATTGAAATGACCAGCAATTATAAACAAACCCTGTCCATACGCAAAACCAATTAACCAACCATTTAGCAAGTGAAAATAGACACGTCCTCCCTGCTCCCTTTGGCTGCAGATAAAAACGTATGCCCTACTTCTCTAAATAACATAAACAAACTAATCTTCTTCACTTTTGGCTCATCCAACTAATGATCCCACCCACAAGACTAGAGCTTAGCATCAATGAAATTTTCATGTATGTGTATGACAATAAAAGTTGCATGAAGCCAAGAGGCCTTCCTTGAGCCCTAAACATCAACATGCAGCACGTGCCGCAGATAGAAAGTTAGATAACAATACTAACTTCAACATGAACATAATGCTTCAAACAACTAAAAACTGTCCCAGATTCTATATGGTATATTAATTCCAGCATATTTTTAGTTTAATCGTTACATAATTTTGATAATTTATATCTGATGTGAAAATGTTAACTCTGACCTATATTCCCCACTGATGGGGTGATCTTTACACTTAAAGTTATAAATACAATGCTTTACAAGTGAACCTTCAGTTTGCAATAACTCGAATGCGTATCCACAATGCAGGTCTTCTACCTCTTCATTGAGATGTCAAAATTTATACTTCATAGAAATCAACCTCATCTCCCAGTGTAGAGAGAGAAAATGGAGCAATTACCACATTGAAAGTCTGTGTCCCAATCTTATCAATGTGTTTCATCTCAAAGTCACCTTCCTGTATCACATTGGAACACCAAAAACATGAGTTTTCAGGTCCAATATTAATCAATATAGTAGTCCAGGAGCTCTAGGAGTCGTATCGTAATGAGAAAAATACCGATAAGAAACAACATATAACATATAGATTTCAACATGAAAGCTACTCCCAAAAGGAATTAATTTTCAGCAGGCTTGCTTGGCAATATTATGAGTCACCACACCTTTCCAAAAAGGAAAATTGAATCAGTGTGAAAAATACCACAGACTAGCAGCATGCACTTTTTAGGAAAACCCTTTTCCCATTTCATGAATGGATTAAGGAGTTGGATAAATTATGATTTTTTGGAAGCAACCAGCACTAGGAAAGAAAAGAATCAAGCATTTCTGACCCTGGACTGCAAGACATATAAGGTATTCATGGAAGAAATAATCCTTACCATTCTGCCATTGGGAGTGCTCAATGGACAGGCAGACGAGTATTCAAAACCTGTCTTTGGAAGTATAACAGGCTGTTCACCTATGACTCCGATTCCCCTGCAGAAAGGCAAAAGAACAAGAAGTTAAAGTTGGACAAGTAAATAATATCTGCATTCTGTGCCAATGAGCTAGCAGATGGCATAAATTAGAGTACAGACCACACATTCTCAGTCTTTCCATTTGCATCAGTAATAATCCAATGTCTTCTGAGAAGTTGAACAGGACGATCAGAGTTATTGGTGATTCTTATTCTATATGCAAAAAAGTATTGCCCCTTTAGAGGTTGGCTACGGCCTTCAATATAAACACTCCTAACTTGAATCCTGATGCCCTGAAAAAGGAAAAAGACAAATATCTATTTCAGCTATTCTGTCCACGTAATTTTCATTCTTCTTTTTTAAAAATTTATTGCCTTTTCCTCTCCTTTTGCAACAATTTTCAACAAAGTCCTTTCCATAAGCACCTTCTTTGTTTAAATGATCTTTTATCAAGGAAGGCAGATAAAGAAGTGAGTTTCAAAAAAGCACCCATGAAGATTGAAGAGCAATTATCAAACTGCAATACATGTCAATATTACAGCACTTGCAAGAATATGTTTTAGATTAAGAAAATTTTGACTTGATAAAACAACTAAGTCAAAGAAATAAGGCGCTATAAATACCAAAAGAAAATCACCCTACAGTAATTATATCATTCCCTTACCAAAGTTGTTGCATCACTTGAACACTTCAAGAGAGTGTGTGGTGCAATTTCCTTTAGCTCATCGCGATACTTCGCAGCATCCTAGCAAAGAATTATTAACGAGAAGAATCTATCAGGAAGATAACTGACACAGTAAAGAAGCATCTACCTGAATCACTTTTCAAAGATATTCCAAACTTTCGTCCCTACTAGAACTATAAGTTATAAAGTATCCAATGACATACTGATAACTTAAAGATAGACTTTATCCAAAGTCAAGAAAGATCCTTCTGCAATATTAGAAAATGAACCAGGAAGAGTTTATAAACAACAAGGTTAGAAATCAATTGCAGATCTCATCATTAGAAATTAAGTCATAAGATGTGCAGTAGGATAACTAGAATTCTCAGAAATTTTCAGGGGTCTCCATGCCCTTCAGCAAAAAATGGTGTTCTAGTTATAATCACCATGATCATGATAGTGGTACAAAAGACAATGGATAAAGACAGAAGAGCAACCAAAAATATACAGTTTGGAGGAAGAAGTAATGCGGAGGAGGTTTAGATAGTTATATTAGGTCAGGAAGTTTCTTAGAATTTTTAGTTCTAATTAGATTGGATTAGATTAGCCTATAAAATACTGTAGATTTTTAGAGAAAAAATAATTTTATTTTTCACTTTTTAAATTATTACACTTGAGATATTTATAAAATTTTTAACCTATTAATTAGAAAATAAATATTTTACTAAAATTCTAATTATATCATCTTAACTAATTAAATAAAAAATTAAAATAATTAATAATAAAATATGGTTGTCAACACCCCCTTTCAAGTTAGTGCAAGGATATCACACATGCGCAACCTGCAAATCAAGTTCTGAAAAATCATCCTTCTAATCAGTATGAAATGATGCAAAAAAAAAGTGCTGCAAACTGGAACCAGATATGTCAGGAAGCAGCTTGACTCAGCTCGGCTCAAACAGCTTAACTTGGTTCAAAACGACTCCATACGGCTGAAAACAGCTCAGATTCAACTCTAAAATGGCTCGGACACGGCTCTAAAACAGCTCGAACTTGGCTTTAAAACGATTTGGACTCGACTCTAAAACGGCTCAGACTCGGCTCTAAAACGGTTTGAACTCCATAACACACAAGATCTCACGCGTCGCTACACGCCCTTGAATGCCCAACCACTGGACCACCACGAGCCCCACCGGAACTGCCACGCATTACCGCCAAAACTGCCACGCACCGCCGCTGGCCTCCACACGCCATCACGATTTCACTGGCAATCACGACAGAAAACACCGGTGGGTTTAGATTCGGCACGGATCTAGTGAGAGCGCGTCGAACCGCCGAAAAACACCTTCGCGCAAAGCGAGCCCCCGCGGCTAGTTTGTCTACTCTGGCACTCTGTTTTCGCATACAAGGATCTGTCTTCTGCTCTCCCTGCGCCGAAGCTTCTACTGTCGCGATCTGTCTCCTTCATGCGAGCCACGCACGTCAGAACTTCCTCCGCTTCAGATCTGCAATGAAGGTCGCACAAACACGGCTTTCTCCTCGCGCCAATCTAGACAAACGGATCTGACCTGCTGCGCACAAATCATTCCATCAAGATACTGGGCGCCGGAGAAGTTTCAGCTGCAGGGATCGGGTCCGAACCGGATCTAGTTTGTGTAGCAACTCTTCAGCTTCTTCCTCAAATCTGATCAGGCTCTCTCTCTCTCCAAGCTAGCTTTCTAGGGTGGTATTAAGAGTAGATCTTGATAAATGGGTTTCAACCCAACACATTGTGTTATTTTAAGGTTTGAAAAAAAATTATGAAATTAAAACTCTAAAATAGCTATATTTGACTCTGATACCATATTGATTTTCGGAGAAAATATAATTTTATTTTTCATTCTTTAGGTTATTACTTTTGGAGTATTTATAAAATTCTCAACCTACTAATTAAAAAATAACTATTCTATTAAAATCCTAATTATAAATGATTATTATTCTAGTAGATTTTTAATTACACCATCTTAACTAATTAAATAATAAATTAAAATAATTAAATAATAAAATATGGTTATCAACAAATACCCCACATTATCTTTCAAGTGAATAATAATAACTGAGAGAAAAATAATAATAGTAATAATAATTGTCATGACATCTTATGCTTTGTGATTGTGTAATGCAATAGACCTTAACTAATGCTTGAGAAATTTTATTCCTAGGTGTAACATCTATGAAACTAGTATTATCTCGAGGTTTGATCCCTAACCTCCAATAGATAATCATACTTAATTTATTCAATTCAGATCAATCAAAGCCAAAGGTCCTAATTTACTACCAAATTTCCAAATTCCTAAACCTCATTGCAAACAAATCCCAAATCCCAAACAGATCCTTGACACAGATTCTGGGTTGCAAAGTTTCTCAATTACCCATCCCGTATCTTGGCACCCCTGTTGAGGTCAAATACAAAGACAGAAAATGTTGGGATCCGATCATTGATATGTTTCAAAACCGACTTGCCAACTGAAAGAAGAAATTCCTATCAAATGGGGAACGATTACCTCTCATTAAAAGCACCCTATCTAATCCCCCTATTTATCTCCTTTCGGTGTTCAACACTTGTGTTGCCAACACTTTGGAATCCATTCAATGCAACTTTCTCTAGGGAGATGATGATAATAACAATAAGAAAATCCACCTTGTAAACTGGAAAGAAATCAAAAAACCTATCAAAGAGGGTGGTTTGGGCTTGAGATCTATAATCACACTTAACAAGGCCCTTCTTGAGAAATGAATTTGGAGATTCTAGACCGAAAGTAATAGCCTATGGAAATCAATCATATTGTGTAAATGGTTCAATGGTGACTATCATGATCAATCTAGAATTAAAAATAGCACATTTGGTTCGAGCCTTTGGAAAAACATCTGGAAACTAAACAATATCATTCTACAACACCCTAGTTGAGTTATTGGGATGGGCAAGAAAATAAAATTTTGGTCTGACATATGGCATGACAAGTCTACTCTTCAAATAAGATTCTCTCTTATTTATGCTATTGTCAGGGACATCAATATTTTGGTTAAAAATGCACGGTTCTTGACAAACAAGGCTTTTGGCAAGTGTCAGTATTAAGAAACTTACAAGACTGAGAGTTAGAGGAATATTTATCCTTACTACAAACTCTTTCTTCAATTCAAATCTATGACAAGAAGGACAATCTAAAATGGTTACTCTCCAAAAATAGTACTTTCACTGTCAAATCTCTCTACAACCACTTAGCAGTCAATTTTAATCAGGACAACATTAACTTCCCTTCCAACATAATATGGAAATCGGGTGCAACTCCAAAAATTTTATTTTTTGCTTGGGAAGGTGCAAAAAGCCGCATTCTTACCCTTGACAACCTAATGAAAAGAAGTTTTACAATTGCCAATAAATGTTTCCTATGTAAAAACAATTTTGAAACATATAACAATCTACTTTTAGGCTGTTCGGTTTCACAATACCTATGGAACACCATTATTAGTCTTATGGGGCTATCTTGGATCATGAACAACATTCATGCTGAACTCCTAGCATGGGAAGACATCAGCAGCAAGAGAAAAATGCTAAGATTAATCCTACTCACCATAATATGGACCCTTTGGAAAGAGATAAACAATCACGCTTTTGAAGGAATAGAACTTGATTTTAACAAACTCATTGATTGTTGGTTTCACTATTTTAATTCCATTATTTTGGGACATAACATCGATTGTCTTGATGATTTTGGTTTTATCGTCGATAGTTTAATCGATTTGTAAATATATTGTAAATGGGTTGTGCCCCATTGGCACTCTAACATCAATACAACTCTACACTTTTATTTCAAATAAAAGAAAATAAAATAAAATAAAATTGCAGAAAACTCTAAAACAAACCCCAGACTCATTTACGTTGCCATAGATAGCAGGCCTTGAAGGGAGCTGATGTACATAAGTCTGCCACCATCAAACTCAAAACACCATCTACCACTCTAACAATCAATTTCCAGCAAACCAGCCGACAGTTCCACACATCACAGTGCAAAGAGTCATCCCTTTTTGTTCTCAATTTTGTAAAATCCTGGCAACGTGCAAAGGAAGATAACAATTGACATAGAACTGTCAAAAGGCCAGCATATGAACCTTGCACATGCACAACACATGAGAAGAATTTGCTCAAATCTAATCTATTTTTCCCAGTTTAACCCAAATTTGTATAATATGGTTTCACCAAAACTAGCTCTCCACCAGCAGTTCTCATGACTTCTTTTAAAGAAAATATGAGATATTACAAACAAGGCATCAAGGGATTACCACCCATATGCAAAAAATGTTTACACCTCAATCACTATATCTATAAGGTTTACCAAATTCTCACCAGTAGAAGAATAACCCTTAAAAAAAAAGGGTCTGCAGCCAGCTGTCAATAAAAAAACGAAATCCTCAAAATCCTTACAGTTCCTCTATTTCAAAATACCCACAAGGTAGTCAAGGCAATAAGAGAGATTGGCTTACTTCTTCCAATACCACTCCAGATACTCTGCTAAGCCCATAACTCATCCACAAGAAACCCAGCTCGGACAAAATTCAAATTAAGGAAATGAAGATTGGGCACCAAAGGTACTGGAACAGAAAGATTTGGAGTCTCAGCTAACCCCTTAGTCAAATAAAAACCATGCAGTAAGATCTTCCCCTTCTTCTGAAAAGTGAAGATTGTCTACAGTGAGTATACACCCTTCTAAAGGAACCAACAGGAAAAGGAATCCAAGGTAAAAGCACACTAGTTAGATTATTACCCAGCTTTAACACCAGTTCACTGCACCTCAAGTGATCCACCAAGCAAAATGATTAAGGAGATTCCCAGCCATTCAAATTTCTTAATAAGGTCAACATTCCAAACCAGCTAACCCTTTCATTTTTTGAAAGGAAAAGTAACCAGCTAACTGGTACCCAAAGAGAATGCACACACACCATAACCTCCAAGAACTTTTGACATGTACTCTCTCATTTATTCAATTGAAGTGGAGGTTACCCTTTCATGAAGGCAATTTGAACACTTTGTGTTGACTACCACTAAGTGATCTGAGCACAACCAAACCACAAAAAAACCCGAAAGTCGAAGTAGAATTCCGAGAAGTGGAGGGAAGAAAGAGTCCTGCCCACACAGGATCTCCCTCTCCTATGAAGAGTCCATGCCCAAAACAGTTTCTTCTTTTGAATTTCATGAAAAGTACCATGCCAAGGAGAAATCTACTTGTGGATAAGAAGAAGAGTCCTAGAAGAGAACCAAGAACACATCCTAGAAAGAAAAGAACTCACGTGAAAAGTTCTAGAGGAAAAAGAATTCCCGCCCCGAGGGAATCGTAACCCAGGGAGAATTCTCACTTCTCTTCCTTTTGGTGACTGAATTAAAGGCAAATTGGGATTCCTTTTTTAATAGAGCTTTAACTAAATTAATGAACTAAGTGCATAGGAATTCTACTTCAAAGGAAATGACAAATTATCAAGCAAAGAAGAAAAAAGAATTCAAAGTGAATTTGGCCAAAAGATTCCTATCCAAATTCTCATCCTTAATTTTCTCATGGATAATGTTGGACTATTTTCTATTTTGTGTTTTCGGGTGGTATCCCTTTGGTACCTTTGCACATAATAATATTCTTTCTCTTTTATTTCAAAAAACAAAAAAAAAATTGGACTATTTTCAAGAATTTTTTTCCCTATATTTTCTCCTAGATTTCTCTTGGATTATTTCCTAGATTTTTTTGTAGATTTTCTCCTAAATTTTTTCTTGGATTATTTCCTAAATTTTCTCTTAGATTTCTCTTGGATTTTATCCTTGATTTTCTCATAGAAAAGAAATTGTTTTCTACTTCAACTTGGAAGCTTTTAAAGCATCTTCAACTCAACTTCTACCACAAGAATTAATTAAATATTGACTACCAAATTCAAGTCAAATAAAGCATGGAGAATTCAACCACAATACTCTTTCATCTCAAGAGAGAAGAGTTTATGTTTTAATTAAGTTGTTTATTTTAATGCTTTCCTAAATTGAGTTAAGGAATTTAATTAAGATTCTAATTTTTAAGTTTTATTCAAATATGTAAAGTGAATGACTATATAAAGGCCACCACTTTTAAGTTGTAATTTATTCATCAATTATGCCAAATTAATAAATTAAAGTTTACCTTAGCTTATGCTATTGCGATTACTCTTTAAGAGGGTTTTTCAACCATTTTGTTGAGTGGAGGATTTATTCAACTTATCAAAATAATCCCTTGTGGTGTCTTATCAATTTTTTATTTCGAATTGATTTTTGACTTATCAACTTCATACTTGTGACGTTTTTAATCAATTCAAATTATCTCAATCACTTTAGTTGATAATTTCAGATGAATTATTGGGTTACATAGGAAGGATTTGTTGAGAGTTTAAATATTCTAAATACTAGAGAATATGTAGTGTTTTGATCATACTAGTTGATCATGGGTTCCACATCATTAAGACAACCACAAAGCTGAACGCTCTTCCAAAAATAATAACAACTAGATACCATCAAAACTCAATTAATGCATTAAGAGAGAATTTTCTAAATGTGTTCCAAATATTAGCAGAAGGGTAACATGTTCTAGGCATGTTACTAAGGTTGTCCAACACTTGCTAGTTGCCAAATTAACTGATCTTGAATCTGACTATAATATGAAGTTCTTATTTTCAAGATGAAGATTCCCAAAAACAAGTAGAATAAATGACAACAAAAAGAAATAAGAAAAATAAAAGAGAGAAAGACCTTCAGATAGAGTTTTAGAGGAGAATATATAGAGAAAGAGAGACCAAATGAATCCAAATATTTTATTCACCCTGCTCTCCTCAAATACTCAACGATAATTGCTATTACACTATACCATATAACCCAATATATGGTATAGTGCATCACAACTAACTATCCCAACTAACACTGATCCTTCAAACACTAAATGGAGACGACGTCTGCACAAATCATAATCCAGTCCTCAAAGATCACCTTGTTGTTATGGTGATAAATGGTGGTTAGGAACCAATACTGTTTGCCTCTTGTCAAAGCTATATGACAAGTATGGGGCATCAACTGTTGAGCAAAAATAATCATTTTATCTACTTGTAATTCTATTCTATTTCAGGCTTTCTGAGAAATTTTCAACTACACCTTCAACATTCCTTTTCTCTTCTTCATTTCGGTGCTTCAACCAAGCCAACGGCGTGTATAGTTGAAGCGACTTACATGGTGAAACTTATTATAAAACCCAAGTCAATCTAGAGATGCTATCCAAATATGCATGGAGAAGCTTTTTGTCTCAAAGGATTGATTTCAAATGCAAGCATTGATCCTCCACCAAACCCAAATTTCTTCAGCCTCTCCCTAGATTCATAGCCCAACCTGATCATCTTTAAATGTGCCTGAGAACCCTTCTTGGGACTGAAACCACAAGACACACGGTAAAGATAGAAGTTGCCAAGATTCAGACCTAGACATTGCTTGCACACCTTTTCTGCAATCACAAACTCTTGCATACTTCTCTGCCACTTTCAGTGCCACGTGGGACAAGCTACCTCCTCTGCCTAGCTGACAGTCTCCAAATACACACTTGACAAACACAATTTCATGCAAATCTACATTCTTAGAAGAGTCAATCAAAGCTGATTATTGCCTTAATTCTAGCGAAACCTGATTATTCTGCCTGCTTACTTTCCCATTTTCTCTATTGCCTCATATATCTCTCTCTCTTCCCCTACATGGCCTTTATTTACGGTTTAAATTTTTTACGTTTCTTATTAAATTTCTAGCAGTAATTAGATTAGATATAAATTAGAATCTATAAATACTCAAGTGCTTAAGAGCATAACACATTGAATTCGTAGTAACCCATGCTTTGTGATTCTGTTGAGCAATCACATTAGGTGTTGAAACCTATTCTTATGTGGAATATCTAAGAAACTTTCTAGACTTAATATGTAGATTTGATCCCTATTCTCTAAGTAGGGAGATGATCTCTAATTTTTCCTCAAAAAGCCTACATCGCTAACAAACTAGACACATTGATTAAAACCAACCATCATCATTTTAGTAAGAATGGCATTGGATCTTCAATATCCCAAATAAACACCCCACTTGTAAGTATGGAGCATATGTAATTAGCTCAAGTAAAGAAAAGGCCAAAAGGAAATCTTGAATTGGGATACCTCAAACCTCTCATCAATCACGGCCTCTCTCATCAAGCGGCGAAGTTGTAGAACTGGCTCTTCCTCTTCAAATGATTTCAAAGAATCACGAATTCTTGCTGCTTCTTTGTAATCCTAGCACCAAATATGAAGTTTTGCAAAGTTATATTCAATTGCGTAAACAATTGCATTACCACTGTAAAAAAAAAATGAAAACTTCCCATGCAAACCCCAAGAATAAAAATGAAGAATGATATCAGTACATTACATGCAACAAAAATATTAGTACTGAAGAAAATTGAGAGAAAATATTTTCATTCTTTTGATGAATGATTTCCACACATATATATAGAAGTCTAATACCCTAACAACTTAACAAATTTTGGAGAGAAACCTAACAAAATTCTATTTCTAAGTACAAATTTGTTGTAACAAATTTGTTGGTGATTCCCTCCATTTACAGCACATAACAGTTGTAAATAACCATTTTTAATCTTAATTTATTCTTCTAATTATTATATTTTCTACACTCCCCCTCAATCTAGTTTACATATATGTTGAGTAAATCTAAATTGGATATTATGTTATCTAAGGTTCTCTTAGGAAAAGTTTTAATTAAAATATCTGCGATCTGTTGATTGGTTGAAATATGCATCAGAGTTATAGTCCCATCTTCCAATTTTTCTCTAACGAAATGACGATCAATCTCCACATATTTAGTTTTATCGTGATGTACAGGATTTTTGGCCATACTAATTGTTGATTGATTGTCGCACCATACATTTATAGGCATATTGTTGAGAACTTTTAATTTTTCAAGTATTCTCTTCAACCATACACCTTCACAAATACCATGAACAAGCGCTCTAAATTCAGATTCTGCACTGCTGCAAGACACAACAGACTGTTTCTTGCTTCTCCGAGTAACCAGGTTACCCCAAACATAAGTACAATATCCTGATGTAGATCTCCTGTCGTTTGTAAAACCTGCCCAATCCGCATCCGTGTAAATTTCAACACCCCTTCTGTCTGTTTTTTGAAAGAATAAACCTTATCCTGGAGTTTTCTTGATATATCTCAGAATCCGATACATAGCACTCATGTGATCTTCTGTTGGCTGATGCATGAACTGACTTACTGTATTTACTGCAAAACTAATGTCTGCTCTTATGTGAGCCAAGTAAATAAGTTTCTCAACTAGTCTTTGGTATCTCCCTTTGTCAACCATTTTATTACTGATTCTGGATCCAAGTTTGATGACTGAGTCCATAGGGATGTCAGCAGGCTTACTTCCTAGCATTCCAGTCTCTTTTAGGAGATCCAGAATGTACTTTCGTTGAGAAACTGATATCTCCTTTTTTTATCTAGCTATTTCCATACCGAGAAAGTACTTTAGTACTCCAAGATCTTTTATTCAAATTCTTTGGACAAAAATTCTTTAAGTTTCTGAATCTACTCAATGTGATCTCCTGTAAGAATGATATCATCAACATATACAATCAAAATAGCCTTTTTACCTGATATGCAATGTTTGAGGAACAATGTATAGTTGGATTGACATTGTTCATATCTTTTATGTTTTACAGCTCTTGTGAATCTGTCAAACCATGCTCTTGGAGATAGTTTTAGGTCATAGAGTGATTTCTTCAATTTATACATTTTCTGAAAGTTGTCAGTTAATTCAAACCCTGGTGGTATATTCATATACACTTCTTCCAAATCGCCATTAAGGAATGCATTCTTTACATCTAATTGATACAATGGTCAGTCTAGGTTAGATGCAAGTGAGAGGAGTACTCGAATAGTATTGTACTTGGCAACTGGTGCAAACATCTCCTGATAATCTATACCATATGATTGTGTATAACTTTTGGCTACCAGGCGGGCCTTAAGCCTGTTCACACTCCCATCTGGATTATATTTGGTTGTAAAAACCCATTTGCATCTCATTTGACACTTTCTTGAAGGAAGATCAGTAGTTTTCATGCTCATTCTTTTCAAGTGCCCTGATCTCATCTAGGACAGCTAACTTCCATTCTGCAATTTCCAAGGCCTCATGTATTGTTCTGGGTTCAGGTGAATTGCTGTCTATCCTGCTCACAAAAGCATGATGTTCCGAGGATAATTTGTCCAATGAAACATAGTCCTGTATAGGATGTTTGGTGCATATTCGAGTGCCCTTCCTCAAAACAATAGGAATATCAGAATCAACGGAATTAAGAGTTAGTACAGAGATTACGTTACCTGGATCAATGGGGAAGTCATGGCAGTGCTTGGATGATTCGGGTGTTTTTCCTTTGTTTCTTCTTGTATAGACACGTAACTCATTCATTGCAGGTAATGTGCTTTCTATAATAGGTTTTGGTTCTGATTTCTTTTGTGAGGTTTCGGGTTCAATCTCCAAGGAAGGTTTGTCTGGTGATGGATTTTATGGGTAGAGAGGTGATACACACACATCCCACAACTGATATTCCTGAGTGAATGTCTCCCCCTGAATATCAGTGGTGGGATAAAATGGTTAATTCTCAAAAAAAGTGACGGCCATGGTATTATAAAATCGGTGAATTTCCGGAACTAGACATTTGTATCCTTTTTGATTTGCTGAGTACCCAACAAAAATACACTTTATTGCTCTTGGATCTAATTTTCCACGAAGATGTTTATGAATGTGGACATATGCTAAACACCCAAATACTTTAAGTGGCAAAGTGTTTAAGATGTGAGAATCAGGAAAGATTTTTGAGAGGATAGTGTATGATGATTGAAACTGTAGAATACGGGAGGGCATCCGATTAATCAAATAGGTAGTTGTAAGGACAGCCTCTCCCCAAAGATATTTTGGTACATGTGTGGTGAACATGAGAGATCTAACAACCTCAAGAATATGTCTGTTTTTTCTTTCGACTATGCCGTTTTGCTGTGGAGTATGAACGCAGGAGGTTTGATGAATAATGTCATGTTCAGTAAAGTATTTTTCAAAAGTATTTTCAAAATATTCACAAGTATTGTAGGATTTCAATACTTGGATGGTAGCATGAAATTGGGTTCGAATCATTGTATGAAATTTTTTAAATAGGGATCCCACTTCAGATTTTTCCTTCATGAGAAATACCCAAGTAATTCTTGTATGGTCATCAATAAAAGATACAAATCACCTAGTTCCAGAAACGTTGGAAACCCTGAAAGGGCCCCAAACATCACTGTGAATTAATGCAAATGGTTTAGATGGTTTATATGATAGACTATGGAATGAACTTCGAGTATGTTTAGAAAATTGGCAAACTTCACACTGTAATGAAACTGGATCTTTTCCTTTAAATAGTAGTGGAAACATCCTTTTTAAGTACATGAAGTTTGAATGTCCTAGTCTATAGTGGCACAACATAATATCATGATCATAATTTTTGGAAATAAGAACAGAGTTTTCACATACTGCATTGTGAGCTTGTTTTTTAGAGGTGTTGACTTGAAGCAAATATAATCCCGAGCTCATCCTAGCACTGCCAATCGTCATCCCCGAGTCCAAATCCTAAAAATTACACATATTAAAAACAAATTTCGCAGCACATTTCAAATCTTCACATAGCTTGCTGACAGACAACAAATTACAATCCAAATTCGGAACATGGAGAAGTGAACAGAGAGTTAAATTTGGAGACAAATTTACAAAACCCATTCCTGCCACTTTTGAGAGAGAACCATAGGCAATTCTGATTGAAATATTTTCTTCACATTTTCTGTAATTTTGGAATATTAAGAAATCGCCACTCATATGATCAGATACACCAGAGTCTACCACCCACACCTGTCCTTTTTTTAAAAGAACAGATAAACCATGAATATTACTTTTGTATACCACAGAGGCACTGACCGAGTGAGATTTCTTGGACAAGATTTGTTGGAGGGCTTCCAACTGTTCAGGGGTAAATGGGTCTTTTCCCATCTCATCAAAAATTACTTCCTCAGCCGTCACGTGATTTCCTCAAAGCTTGCTGGAGGTCTCTGCTTTCGACATTTTTCACTCACCCGAAGGTGGTTTCCAGTCACTTGGCTTGCCGTGAAGCTTCTAGTAACGTTCCCGAGTGTGCCCTAGCTTCCGACAGTGGTCGCACCAGAGCCTTGTCTTCTTCGTTCAACTGTCAATCGTTTGGGTTGTGAGAGCTAAAGAATTTTCAGTCTGGTGAGATTGGTCATTCTCTCCCATCATGATCTTCTGACGACTCTCCTCGCATCGAACCTCAGAAAAAACTTCTCGAAGACTCGGCAAGGGTTTGGTGCTCAAAACACGTCCTCGAATCGCGTCAAGATTTTTGTTTAGCCCTAGCAGGAATTTAAAGACTCACTTTTCTTCCACAAAGACTTTGAAGTTTTTCGCGTCCTCGGGGCAGTTCCAGTGACGCTCTTCGAAAGCGTCCATCTGCCGCCGATTTCGACTAAGGATACTGTAATACTGGATGACACTGAGTTCTCCTTGTCGAAGGTCATGAAGAGTTGACTCGATTTCAAATATTGCATAGGTATTTTGCTTGCTGGAGTAGAGTTCCTGTGCTGTCTTCCA
>NW_019014031.1:8669-21924 GCF_000150535.2 Carica papaya | reverse complement strand
ATATTTATGAATTTTTTTTCATATTTAAAGAAGAAAGGCCAAGAGACCATGGTGCCTTTGCAAGAAGGCAACTCTACCTCATTCTCCAACTTATGTTGCATCAATTACTTCTCAATGAAACTCAAGTGAAAGGCCACGAAAAATGAAGAGCATTCAAGATCTCTATGATGAAACATAGGAGATCATTAACTTTAATATAAGTTATCTGTTTTGTGTCTTTTACTTGATAGTGAACCAATGAATTTTGATGTAGCCATGAAAGATACAAGATGGAGACAAGCCATGGTGGAATAAATCAAATCCATAGAAAATAACAATACATGAGAGTTATCAACTCTTCTTATGTGACATAAAGCTATTGGCGTCAAATGGGTCTATAAAGTAAAGAAAAATTCTCAAAGAGAGGTACAAAGGTACAAGGCAAGACTTGTGGCTAAAGGATACAAACAAAGACATGGAGTTGATTATGATGAGGTTTTTCCACCAATTGCTCACATAGAGACTATTCACTTACTCTTAATTATTTCAACTCAAATGAAGTGGAGAATTTTTTAACTTGATGTAAAATCAGCATTTCTTAATGGTTATCTTAATGAAGAGGTTTATATAGAGCAATCATTAGGTTTTATGGTTAAAGAACATGAAGATAAAGTGTTAAAATTGAAGAAAATTTTGTATGGGCTAAACCAAATACCAAAAGCATGGAATAGCCATATAGACAAATATTTTGAAGATAATGGGTTTGTTCATTGTCTTCATGAAATATGCTCTATATATGAAGTATCATACTAATGGTGATATTCTACTTGTGCATCTATATGTAGATGATCTCATCTTCATTAGCAACAATCCAAGCTTGTTTGAAGAATTCAAGAAAAATATGTTACTTGAATTTAAAATAACCGATATTGGGCTCATGTCTTACTATTTGGGTCTTCAGGTGAAACAAATGGAAAATGACATTTTTATTTCTCAAGAAGACTATGTAAGAAGAATTTTAGAAAAATTTAAAATACTTAATTGCAATCCTGTGAATGCGCCTACGGAATGTGGAGTCAAGTTATCAAAGTTTGATAATGAAAAAAAAGTCAATCCAACTCTCTTTAAAGGTCTTATGGGAAGTTTGAGATACTTGACCTTTACAAGGCCTGATATTCTTTTTGTAGTTGGATTAATATGTCGTTTTATGGAAGCTCCTACCACCTCCCACATGAATGTTGCTAAAAGAATTCTACATTACATTAAAGGTGTTATTGATTTTAGATTATTTTATTCACCATCTAATGATTTTAAATTTTGAAATTTTGAGATAATAATTTTACTGGAGATATTAATGATAAAAAATTATAACTAATTTTGTATTTTTTATGGGTGATTGTGCAATTACATGAAGTTTTAAAAATTAAGTCATTATTATACAATCAACTCATGAGTTTGAATATGTGACAACAATCTCTTGCGCTTATGCCATATGGCTTAGAAGATTGTTGAAGGAACTTTATTTGACATAAGAGGAAGCTATTGAAACTTTTATTAACAATAAGGTTGCACAAGCATTAGCTAAAAATCAAGTATTTCATGAACAAAGCAAGCACATAGACACAAGATATCATTTTATTAAAGATTGCACTAATAAAAAGGAAGTAGAGCTCAAGTATGTAAAGACTCAAGATTAAGTGGCAAACATTTTCATCAAGTCACTCAAGTTTGAAATCTTTCAAAAGCTATGCGCTAATCTTGAATTGAAATGAGATTTACAAATTAAGGGGGAGTGTTAAAAATAATTTATAAATTAAGAATATAATTCTTAAGTTTGTTGGTAGTGGTATTTCATAAATTAGAGTTTTTATATATCCATTGATTTGTTAGTAGTTGTAAAATATAAATTAGATTTACTATGTGTTAATTAATTTGTTGGTAGTTAGAATTAATTATCTAAAATTTTAAAAATTGTAATAGTGTTTATAAATAGTCATGTACGATAGAATCATCAATCACAATAAAAAAACGTATCTCTTCCTCCAATCTCCAACATTTAAATCACTTACGAAAGTGTCTTCCAAGAACTTGATCCTTTATATTAATAACTTTGACTGAATTTTTATTAAAAATAATAATAACTCTAAATTGAAACAACTTTATTTTTTGTAATTGTCTTGGGATTGTAAAGTATATATGCTTAACATTAAACCATAAAATCCATTATGAACTTTTAATAATGAAGGCAGAAGTGTCAACCATTAAATGATACGACCTATTCTTTTTAAAATTTTGAACAATTCAATGAATCGAGTATTTAACTTTCCTTATTGAGGAATACATCACTTTTTTCTATAACATCACATGGTCACTCAGTTGAAACTCTAAAATCTATCTTATATTATTTATATAATTCCTTTTTTTTTTTTTTCCGATGATCTCTTTATTTTTTTAGTACTTCTAAGAGTTTATTAAATTATATTTTTAATCTTTATTGAAATCTAAATCTTATTATATATGCATCTTCTAACATATCTCTAATTTTTGCTTAATACTTCTGACAGTCATTAAAGTATATGCTCAACCTCTTGCAAATCTCATCTAATAACCTCATTAGTAGGTAAAACTTTTAAAACGACATGATTACCTACTTGATACTTAATTTCTTAGTGTTTATCATCAGCAAAACTTACTTATCTTCATTATGTGATGTTAAGTCATTCTTCATCTAGTTGAATTTTTTGATCAATTATTCAAAACTTTAAAAATAAATTTATTTCACAAATTAAAAATGGTTTTAACTAATAATATTTCAAATCTAAAACATATGTTCTGCATACGTTCTCAAAATAAATAATATCACAATTACACTTACTTTTTCATCTGCTTATCTAAAACTTATCCAAAATTTGAGATAAACATTTACCTAGGGACTCTATCTCATCTTACAATTAGTTTTATATGAAAACTATAAAACTTATCTAGGATGTTCAATCTTGGACTCAATAGTAGGTTTACTAATCTTTAATAACGCCAAGGAACATAAATCTATTAGAAAATCTAGGCAAACATGTCATAAAATTTATACTAATTTATTCTCATTTTCTTACAGTACTTACTTGATTTACAAAATCTCCTTCTTGATACCAGGTGTGTTCAATTTTCATTTACTGACATATAAACCACTGTAAATACATATATGATCTAATCTCTCATTATATTGTTCCACTAATTGGTTCCTTAGTATCTTGCTTTATTCTCTTGTAATATCTCCACACGGCCTCAAAATATTTAGTATTTCTATTACATATATGCTAGTGTATAAAATTCTCTTGGGATATTTTTTTCTCCTAATCACCTTGATACCAATTATCCAAACATATATGTTAACCTCTCATGATAAAAAAATCTATTGTCACACTAACATTCATTTTTGAGTTACCAATTCATTTGTAATATATGTCGAGATTCGTAAATCATTTCCGATTCTCTCTACTAAGCATTTGTTGGAACTCGAGATTAAATTGTACTTCGATTTTTCGTGCTTGTAAATCTCCTAAAATTTCTTCTAAGATATAATTAAGGTTATAAGATTCTAATAAACTTCAATTTTTTTTCTAATCACCAAGCTCACATTTCTTAAGCGATAACTAATAGTTCTCATAAAATTTTTCAATAATTTTAATCATCCTCATTCTCCTGTATTCAACTTTACAGTACTCTTTAATTCATGAGTATGTAATATGATTCCTTAACCATTAATATCCCAAAATTTTCAGAATAAGAATGATAGCTAACTCTAAATTATAGGTAAAACAATTATACTTTCATAGCTTCAACTTCCAAAATCCATGTACAATGACTCTCGTATTTATTAAATCTCAAGCTAACACTTAGTTCATCATATTTATAAAATTTATAAGAACATACATCAATAAAAGATAATAAATTTAGATCTTAAAATTTGTCTAAGACATACTTAGGAATATACTCAGTTATGTTTTTCAATCTGTAGTGCATACACGAGAGGTTAAGTACTTTTAAGGAGATTTGGTTCTCCTATAAACGAACAATTAATTTTTTTGAGAGGTAAGTATCTGTATCTTATTATCATTTTATCTAGTTCATGATGGAGTTGAATACAATATATACTCTAATGGCTTTTTTTTTTTTTTTATAAAAGAAAGTTATTATATCTTAGGGAAAATTCTAAGTATATAGTAAGCTGAAATATTCAAACCTCTATAAAACTGGTAATGTTATTTATAAAAGTGTTGAGGTAATTTTTACAAGTTGTTTCTTTTATTTTTGCATTTATGTTATTTAATTTAAATCTAAAAATTATGAGAAAACCACAAACACACACACACACACAACTCACCGTGAGTTTCCCTTTCCGAGGGAAAATCCCCCAACCCGCGAGCACACCCAGCATCTAGGATAGACCACGGCCAGCTCCCCAACGTGTGGGCAAATGCCCAAGTCCTTGGTCATGACTGGGGGGAAAGAAAATCCCACAAGTTGCGGGCAGAAGACGCTCACGAGGCTGGGGCGCGAGATTCCTCACCTGCAAGCATCTTCGTGGGCATGCAAGTCACTTGTCGTGACTCTTTTGCCGATGAGCCACCACTCAGCTCCGAAGCCCAAACTGCAGGCAATTTTCCTTCCTTCCTCGCCAAGTAAACAGGCTCCCCCTGCCAGGCCTGTTGGCCACCCATGCCCCTAACAGCTCGGATCACTTATATGTGATCCGAGGGTCGTGGTTGCAGAAAACATTTCAGATTAAAGATGCCTTATCTTCAGTCTTCTTCTTCACTTCTTTATTCAACTGAGAAAGTAAAAATCAAGAGTGAGACAGGGCCGAGAAAAAAACCAGAAAGAGCGAGAATCTAGTGCAGAAAGAGCGAGAATCTAGTGCAGCTTTAGAGTGAAAACCGAGAGAAGAAAGTGCAGAAAAATAGAGTGCAGTGGGCGAGTGTGCTGTCCAAGGAAGAAGACTACTTCTCTTCTAGGTAAGCCTTTTTCCCTTATGTTTTTGGTAGATTAGCCTTCCCTTGCTGCCATTCACTCACTTCCCTTTACCCTGACACAAAAATCCTTCTTTCAGCTTCAACTGAAGCTTCTTCTACAACCAAAATAATGTCGAGCCGGAATGTTTCAGGTAGGTGTATTGTTCTTCTTCTATTCTTATTTCTTTTACATTCTTTTTTTTATTTCCATCTTTAGAATAGTTTATTTAGGTTCTAGGTTGAGTTTAAATCGAATCCGTATGGTTAAAACAATCCAGAAAGCACGAATTCAACCTAAAAACCAGATTGACACAGCAACTGCTACACAAACATGTTGCAAGTTGTTCTTCATGCTTTTTAGGCTTATCTAGTCATGCATTTGGACTGTTTGGACATTTTGCTTTGAGGTAAGATTGGTGCTAACTAGTCTTTACAAGCACTTGGTTTTGTAGATGCATATAGGTTGATTAAATCTTTGAAAAATGCATGCTTGTTTACTGTTTTAACTGGTGCAGAGTGTGTGTGTGTGTGTGTTGCATGCATGATTTTGATGATTTAATTGTGTTTTTGTTGATGATTTTGATGAGATATGACGGATGGATTAATATATAATGTTTTGGAATGGATTTCAGACACTAAATCGAAGAGAAAAACAGAAAATGATCGGCAAACAGAGACCCGATGCCTCTATCTGTACTGTCCAAGCACCAAAGCGCCTGTATAGGTGGCAGACACGGTGAGACCATAAGTGTGGTGCGTGTGGGACATTTTCTAGGCACTGAAAGTGCCAGAACAATTCCTTTCGCATGCTGCACACTAATGTTAGGCCCTGCTAGGCACCCCTGCTGCGCTGAAAGGGGTCTGCATGCTGCAGGTGAGGCCTGCGCATATGCATACAGCGACATGTGACCTGGCACCCTCTGTGCCAATGCACACGCCCCACACACATGCTGCTGCGTGTGGCAAGCATGCAGGGCCACGGGACACTATCAAGCGTGCACATGCCAAGAGTGTCAGCGGGCCATAATACCCTGTGCTGAAAGTGCAGGTTGCAAGATTTTATTCCCCTGCCACGGGTCGAAGGGCAAATTGCCCAAAACACTAGAAAGAAGGAAGTTTGCAATTTAAATCTAAGATTTGGAAATTGGAAATCAATTCTAAGGCAATTAGGAATCAACTAAGGAAATTGATAAAAACTTTGAATTCAGAAAAAAATTATGAGAGCTTGAATAATGGGAAAATGAGAGATTTTGTTAAATGTAAATTTAAAAGAAAATTGTTTAAATTTTTTTTTGGTTTGGTTTGGATTCAATTAAAGAAGAACTTTGGAAAAACATAAAAATTAAGGAAATATTGAATATAAGGATTTTCTGAACAATCAATTGAAAGAAATGGAAAAAAGAATGGAAAATTAGGAAAAATAAACAAAGGGAATTGATTAAATATGAGAAATGAAAACTATAACAATCCAAAAGAATTGGACGATCCAGATTGCACAAGGGAGACCCAACAAGCAGGATTAAAGGGAGGGTAAAATAAACAAAATACCCTTAATAAAACCTGGATCGAACAGCAAAAAATAAATTCCTAGATCCAACGGTTCAAAATCTGCCATGCCCGATTTTAACTACCTTGTTTCTGCTTAATAAAATTCTAGAGAGAGAATGGAATGACAGAAAGGAGGGAGAGGGAGAGAGACTCGACTGAGAGAGGAGAATAGAGGAAGCTGTACAAAAATCCTCAACTAGGAACAAACAGACAGAGAGGAACGGGAAATGGAGCCATACTACGAGCTAGCAACGACTACAAAAGTAAGGTAAGTAAATTTGTAATGCACAACTCGATTAGGAAGAGTTTACTTCTGAATTTTTGTTTTTAAATAAAATAAGGATGAATTGGATTCTGCAATCGATGTTTAAGTTAATAAAAATGAGTGGGATGGAGTGAATCTCAATTGAAGGGTGTGCATAGATATAAAATCACGAGGATTAGTGATTTGATTAGGAATTAATGAGAAGGAAGGAGCACAATCTGAGTGATAGCAGAGAAGATCGAACGAAAATGACCTTGTGTAAGCTCTTTTCCCTTGAATAATATTAACCGAACAGAATCGCAGGAGTACACCTCTGTGGCGTTGCTTCGTCAGTAAATCTGGTGGTGCTCACATGCGAGCAAAATGATGAAATTCAATGACCTAAATTTACGAGTCGTTGGGGTTGCTGCCTCGAATGTCTAATGTGGTGAAATTCTATATGTGTTCCATGAAATTATGATTGTCTGTGTGAAAACTTGACTGCGGGGTCCTTCGGGATCGTTGCATTGCTTTTATCAATTTTTATAATGGTAAATGACATATTCTATTGTGAGCTCCTGTAAGGAGTGAAATATGAATGATTGCGGCCCTTTTTAAGGGTCGAAGGGTTAAAGCCTTGGAAATTTTATATGGTACTGATTGCAAATGTAATTTGGGGGCTGTAAAAGTTAACAAAAAATTATGAAGGTGACAATGAATCACTAGAAATATTTGAGAATAGATAAAATAAAATATGTGTATATGTGGGGGAGACTCAACGACCAAGACTAAAGGGAGGGTAAAATAAACAAAATACACTTAATGAAACCTAACTCTTATACTATCTGTAACACCTCCATTCTTATAAAGATAAGGGATCAACTTCATTCCTCCTGTACATATCACAAGTTCGACAAAGAGAAATGGAAAGACATATCTATATGAATATTCATTTTCACTGTATACATGATGGTTCCAGTTTCTACATCAGCTAACTATCATATTCCTTTCAATATGTCATATCACATTGAGAGGTTTAGATTATACCCATCAGTATGACATAATAACATCATCTGTCATAACTACATACTGTTATTCGCCATGATTACTACACTCCTATATTCTTGGTGGTCAGGAGAAAGCCCTTGGTGCTCCTATTATGCTGGGAGACATGTCTTTGGTGCGTCTTGATTCTGTTCGGGTTTAACCTGCTCTGTGATATACGACATAATGAGCTATTTTGCCCAGTATAGTAAATTTATAAACCATACCTACGAAAGGAAAGACTTTACAACTAGACTTTTTGTCCCACGTGCCTTTCGCCCTAGTACTGCCAGCTCCTCCTAAATTAACCCAATCACCCATCAGTTACACCCATTCATGTATGTTAAACTTATTGTGATCACAGGCTAATCTTAGTCTCTCCTCCTCCCATACTGTAGAATGGCCTCTGGTATTTTTTTTTCTCCTTTTTTTATATTTTTGCTTAACTTGTTTCCCTTTCCCAATCTTTCCGGTATCCTAACTTCATTATTCTTTTTTCTTATTTTCTGTTTTATCTGCATTTTTTTTCTTCACAATCTTTCTGGTATTCTGACTTAACTCTTCTCTCTTCCTATTTCTATTTTAACTGCATATAATCAACACCCAGCAGTCTATGTTATCCCATCTCCGCCCATGTATACATATATATATATATAATTAGGCATTTATAACCAGCAGCACTCAGTATCCCGTTCTCCCCCACATATAAACATAAATTTCATTTTATTTATTCTCAGTCATTTCTAGTGATTCATTCTCACCTTCATAATTTTTTGTTAACTTTTACAACTTCCAAAATACATTTGCCATCAGTACCATATAAAGTTTTCGAGGCTTCAACCCCTCGACCCTTAAAAGGGCACAATCATTCATACTTCGCTCCTTACAGAAGCTCACTATAGAATATGTCATTTATAATTATAAAAATTGATAAAAGCAACGCAATGATACCGAAGGACCCCTCAGTCAAGTTTTCACATAGACAATCACAATTTCATGCAACACATACAGAATTTCACCACACCAGACATTCGGGGCAGCAACCCCAATGACCTGTAAATTTAGCCCACTGAATTTCATCACTTTTCTTGCATTTTAGCACCACCAGATTTACTGACGGAGTAATGCCACAGAGGTGAACTCCTCATGCGATTCTATTTGGTTAATATTATTCAAGGAAAAAGAGCTTACACAGGGTCATTTTCGTTCGATCTACTCTGCTATCACTCAATTGTGCTCCTTCTTTCTCATTAATTCCTAATCAAATCGCTAATTCTCCTGATTTTATATCTATGCACGCCCTCTAATTGAGATTCACTCTATCCCACTTATTTTTATTAACTAAAACACCGATTGCAATATCTAATTCATCCTTATTTATCTAAAAACATAAATTCAAGAAGTAAACTCTTCTCAATCGAGTTGTGCATTACAAATCTACTTACCTTGCTTCTGTAGTCGTTGCTAGCACATAGTATGGCTCCACTTCCAACTCCTCTTCGTTTGTGTCTGTTCCTGATTGAGGATTTTCGCACAACTCCCTCTATTCTCCTCTCCCGATCAAGTCTCTTCCTCTCCCTCCTTTCTGTCATTCCATTCTCTCTTTAGAATTTGATTCAGCAGAAACAAGGTATTTATAATCGGGTAGGGCCGATTTTGGACCGTTGGATCTGGGAATTTATTTTTGGTCATTCAATCCAGGTTTCATTTAAGGGTATTTTGTTTATTTTACCCTCCCTTTAATCCTAGTCATTGTGTCTCCCTTGTGCAATCTGGACTGTCCAATTCTTTTGGATTGTTACAAAAACTAAAGGAAATAAGGCCAAGTCTGTGAACAGTTTAACATGTTTGGTTTAGGTAAGAGGAGTCTCTAATTTAACTTAAGTCTACGAATTTAGGTCTAGGTTAGATTAAAATTAAACGAATTAAATAAGACTAGTGTTTAAATAAAATGTAATAAAAAAAATTGTCATAGTTAAATCCGCTTACCATGTTACCTAGGAGGGACTTTTTGTATCTACAATTTGTTTTGGCATGTGAATGGGTTTTTGGTCCCTTATAAATGATGGTTCAACTTAAGTAGACATATCTGATTCATTGCCCTATGCACAGAGGATGAATGAAGCGACCAGAGTGATTGAGTGATTTGTTTGTATGTATGTTTTATCTGCGCACCTATTCACAATACATTCAGTGTATTTTACCTTCTAGATATAGATTTAGACAGTTGCGCGCGTAAATACATAAATAATATAATTTAAAATAAGATTAATAATGTTGTATTAAAATTAGAGATGAGTCAGAGTCTAAGTTTGGGTGCGTGAGTAAATAGTTTAATTTGATTTAGATATGAAAATTGATCTGTTCTAAGGCTTCTAGATTATGGAATGATTTGCATGATGTTTTTTGGTTTGGTTCTTTAATAATGTAAAATATTGATAAATAAAATGAATTAGACTGATTTAGTAAATTATCTTACTTATTCATTATTGACTAATATGTATATATTTTAATATAGTAATTGTATACCTTAATTACTATCTATCTTACTGAATTTATTGAAACTCACCCTAATCCAATCTCCTTCCTAAATGATGATCTTATATATGTCCCTGATGATGCATGTCTGGATTCATTCCAAAAGACTTAGTGGAAGCATTAAAGACATTCTTTTTGTATTTTGTCTTTGATAGGCCAAATTTTTTGTAAATATGCAATATTGATGTGTAAGATTTGATAGTCTAGTACTTTAGTACACTATTATTGCAATCACTGTAAGGAACAATTATTCTGTGTTTTGTTTTGTTATCTATATGCATTTTAATTTGCTCAGTTAAACGTTGGTGCCTAGTTGGCACTGGGATGTTACATAAGCTTATGCAAAAAAGGTTGTGTGATGCTTATACTATTTTAGTTCTAACTTTAGAAATCTTCAAGGTATCTTATATAATTGACATCAAACCAACAAATTCTATTTCTCAGTTAATGATAATCGCATAACTCATGAAGGTATTAGGAAAGTTATAAACCATAAATTTTGATTCAACTCTTGTCCAGCTAGACTAAGGTACAAATTAATATAATTTGTAAATATTTCACTTATTTATTATAATATTATAATTCAAACTTAAAATAATCTACTGAGAGGCTATATATCCTGATCTTCTCATAATAAGTAAAATAATTAATCTATTAGAATAATTATAGAAAAAATCCCTAATATTATTGTTAATAACGTTATAAGTTAACTCATTATCCTTTACATTTAAAGATAATAAATCAAAATGCCTTATATTCTCTTATCAAGATTCACATTCAATCATGATATCTAGATCACCACATGATCTTATCTATATTCATCCAATATTTCTTTCGCTTTATTTTCATATCTTTTAATTTTAAGAATAAATAAATAATAAACCACTACTTTTATATCCTTTAATCAAATTATAATATGCTATCAAGAATATCTGCAACTCTAATAATTATAACTAAACATGTTAATATGGGCAATTCATAAATTAACCAAATATTATTGCAATTCAATGCAAACATTCTCTAAGTTTACAGTAGTAGAAGCCTATCAATTTTTTTTCTCTCTTTCTTTTCATTAACGAATTATTAAATAATTTGATCTTATGTCCAACACTAGCTAAAAAATAAGAAACTGTATATCTAAATTCAAAAAATTAGTGGAAGTACATTTGAAAAAATTACATGATTTCTTAATTTATATCCAATACTATCTTTTTATGTAACTTTTTTCCTATGACCTAAGAGTAACCATGCTCTGGTATAACTAAATTATAATGTCCCAAATCGGAGACTTAGGCACGTTATAATAGAGCATATTCATGAGAAGGTCTCATAGATATGTAATACTCACTAATCATAAAAACTTTAACTATCTCATCCCAGAATTTTTACGACGCAAGTGTTATATTTAAGATCTGAAAAGGAAAAATAAAAATTTATAAACTCGACAATTTGTAAATAATGAATACTTCATAATTGGTTGTTGTCATATAAAGAAAAAATATTACATATATTTTACAAATACATATACTAAAAATAAATTTTCATAAATCTTAGTTCACACTTTTTATATGAATTCTTTTTAAAAATTATAATCAAACATATATTTGTATAGTAGAAACTTAATGAAACACACATCTATAAAAATCTTGTCTCCAAAATTTTTTTGAAAACTAATATAGTTAATCCTAGTGGCAGTAGTCATAAAATCAGATAGTATGTTGCTCTATTACTAGTGGCACGATGTCAAAACTAGTCCCTATAACAAGAATAAATTAATATGATTAATGTTTAACCATTATTGGCGGAATCACAATACTCAATGTTCTCATTGATAAAATCACGAATTATTAACTAATGTTTAATACTCATTTGCAAGATCACTAGCTTCACATGGTAATATCGACATATTATAATTTTTCTTTCAGTACTCATAAACCGAGTTCTTGTCATTTATTCAAAACAACTTCAAATCTTCACCTTATTTTCCACAATGTATAAAAACACAACAATATCTTCATCATATAGTTCCTAAACTTAGGGGAAGTGTAATAATTCACAAAACTATAATAGGTCAAGTTTCCAAAATAATTGAATTTTAGGAAGTAAATTAATTAATAATTCTATTTCTTGACGTGAAATTTAATAATAAATAATATATATATATATATATATATACATTGCATGATAACACTTTTGAGTTCTCAAATATATATATTTATATATATATATAGCAATATAATTATATATCTATATGTAATTGAAAATTAAAAACACCATTAAGGAGTAGAAGTTACTTACCTCACTAGAAATTCTAATCCAATTGAAGAAAGCTACTCTAATTAAATCAAATTATCATCTAAAATCACATAAGTTTCTTATTCATCAAAACAAATTAAAATCTATACCTGCTAATTATACATCGAAGTTTACTATCTCAAACTCTCTGAAGAGTGGTCAGCTCAATTTTTATAGGTGTATCAGATTTTTCTCAAAAATAATTTAATTTTTTAAAAATAAAAATTAAGTTTTAGTACAAAATATAAATTATAGTATACATCTCCCTTAGAAATATTCAGTCAATGAAAAAAGTTCTAAGACCTAAAAAACTGAACAACATTCTCATGATCATAAAATTATAAAATTAAAAAATCTTTGTAAAAATATATTGTTTCAAGAAGATTATTAAAAATATAATATAATTTTTAAAGACACAAATGAGTAAAATAAGAAGCAGCCTTGAGCTGATTTTATTTTTAAATTTCCTCTTCTTATAATTTTTACAATTCCATTTACCTATAATTTGGGAGGGGGGGGGGGGGGGGAAGATTTTTAAAAGTTGAACACAAATTAGTTGGAAGATTTTATGGATATTATTGATACACTTTCAATTTGT
>NW_019014030.1:10926-25281 GCF_000150535.2 Carica papaya | reverse complement strand
CACCAGTGTCAATCAAAACATGATCAAGATAGTTACAGATAGTGTACCTATCCTGTACCACGTCCGAATTGGCTTCAGCATCCTATTGGGTGAGGTTGTAAGCCCTGCCTTGAATAGGAGGTCCGCCCTGATTTTGGTTCGTTGGGCACTCTCTCGCATAATGTTGGGCACTACTATATATGCGACATGTATTGTTGAGGCAGTAGTAGGGCCGGTCCACATGATCCTTACTGCAATACTGACAGATCTTACCACGTCCTACCACTGGAGCCTGAGGGAGAGCCTGGATCACCGACCTAGGCCTCTTGTTCTGTTGGACAGACACAGTAGGTGCTGGTATGCGGGGTAGAGCTGAGGGTTTGAGGTTCCCTGCTGCCTGAGTGAGGGTGTGGAAGCTCCTCTCCACCAGCTTTGCCTTGACCAGAACGGCCGAATAAGTCTTGAGCTCCAGCATGAACAAATACTGCATAATTTCTGGGCGGAGGCCCCACTGGAACCTCCTAGCCTTCATGCCCTCATCCAACAATGTCTTAATGGAGTATCGGCCCAACTCTAGGAACTTACGAACATATTCTGACATTGTCATGTTTCCCTGGACCAACTGGACAAACTCAATCTCCTTTAGATATCAGAGATACTCTGCATGAAAGGCTGCTAGGAACTGTTCCCAAGTAATTGGAACAGGCAAGGTGGTTTGTTTGAGTTCCCATCAGCGGTCTACTTCTCCCACTAGTATATAGGTAGCAAGGGTGACCTTCTGCTCCGAAGTCACCCGTAGGGTCATGAAGGCATTCTCTATCTCTGCCAACTAGTACTCGGCATCTTCAAAAGAGGATCCTCCTACAAAAGTAGATGGGTTTAGTCTCTTGTACCTCTCTATGTAGTATGGGTCAATTGTGGGAGGAACTGGGTCCCGTGGAAGAGGGACTGGGCTAGGCTGAGGATAGATTGGGGGGCCCTGTGATGGTACTTGCTGATACGGTGGGGGCACCAGATTGTACTGTGGCAGTGCCGGGTGGTACTGTGACTGGGGCACCGGATCATACTGTGGTGGTGTCGGGTGGTAATGTGGAGGAGCAGGGTCATACCGGGGTGGTTCGGGATCCTCTCAGTGCTGTGGTGGCTCAACCTGTGGCAGCGAGGAGGGTCAGGTAGCTCCCTCCTCTCCCCTCGGCCCTGTTGGGCAGCAATGAGTCTCTGCAGCATCTCAGATATCCTATCAACATCTTCCCTAAGCGAACCATCCCGGGCTGCTCGGTTTAGTAGGGGTCTTCCTCTCCTCATCTCTCTGTACCTGCATTTCACAAGGAATGGTTGAGTGATAATTCATTGGTTTGGTGTTTCTCTAGGTATCATTGTGCAAGGGACAAGTTCGAGGAACGCGACTCTGATACCAACTGAAACAGTCCGTGAACTTGAAAGAAAATAAATTATTAATTGAATGTAGAAGCAAAATAAATAGTTATGATTTACACTTCTTACATAATAATTTAGATTACCCAATAGGGCTATGGTATGACGCTTTTAAATGAAATAACGAAAATTAAAGAAATAAATGAAAAATAAACAACTGAGCATCTTGCTCGCAACCCTCTTATGGATGAGGTTATTTATACTCATCCGTCTTTTATATGGGCCGTCTGTCGTTTTTGATTTAGACCGTTCGATCGCGATTAAATAAGGAGTGAATCTGAACCGTTCATCGCGATTCAATTTGGACTGTCTGTGCGCGATTCAATCTGGACCGTCCGTGCGCGATTCAATTTGAGCCGTCCGTGCGCGATTTCAATCTGAGTCGTCCGTGCGTGCGGGAATGGACCTCAGCCTTTCGATCACGCGCACGCGGATCGCCCACGTGGCTCTCCCCCGCATGGCCTCTCGCATCAGCACCTCTGCCACCTGGCGCGTCCTAGTTGGTCGGGGCTGCTAACCGGGCATCTGATGTGGTGCGATTTTTCTAAATTGTATTTTGACATCTGGTTTTCGATTTTTCTTTCAAAAATATTCCCAGAATCCAAATTTTTACCCATTTTTTTCAAAATTGTTTTCAATTTAATCTTTAACAAATTTTTTTACTTTTTTTTTATTAAATTAAATTAAATTAATAAATAATTATATTTATTAAAAAATAAAAAAATAATAATAATATTGAGTGTTACACAAAATATAAAAAAAAAACATAGAGTTTTTAATTAAACTTTTTACTTGTTGTATAAAAATATAATAAAGTAAAATAACTTTATAAATTTACAGAATAAATTATAATGTGATTTCAACTTTAAAATTTAGACTACAATTTCAGTTTAGCATATTCATAATTACTAATAAGTATCAGAGATCAAATTTTACCTTAAAACATTAACACAATACGATATTAAAACAATGATTTTTATGAGTGATGATGTTAGCTTTTTTTTTTTGGCTAAGAAAAGAAAAATGAGTAAGCAACTTGCATATCCCCGTGGGGAGGTGATAGACCCAAGAGGCAAAATAGTCAAAACACAATTGTCTTCTCTACATTTATAAGAGATTTGAACATCTCATATACAAGAGAGTAATCCTCTAACTTCAACACTCAATAGCTCTAATCATGTGTGAATTTGGTTCAGTCTAGATTTCATTTGATCTGGTCCAGATCAATTAATATTTTTCTAATACTAAAAATTAAAATGTTAATTTATACATAATATATTTAAAAAATTAAATTTTTTTGAACAAATTTTAATCTACTTTGGTCCAAGACCAAACTGAACTAAAAATTTTCAGGTCAAACTGGTTCGAATTGATGTTACACCACTTTGGTCTTTAGTTCAAAAAATTTATAAAGTGTTCACAATAAATAATAATAATTAAGAAGGGAAATGCTAAGGAAAAAAATGAGGGAAGGAAGAGAGAAAAAATGAAAAGAATGAAAGAAAAGAAACCATCAAGAAAAAAGACAATACTAATAATAACTGTGAATAGAAATAATTATTAACAACAATAATAATAATACTAGTGATTGAACAATACAAAGTTAAATTAATATATGCATCTTTGTCCAATAGAATTTTGAGAAAAACTTAAACTTCCACTAAAAATACGTACTACTCTTAAATTGACAAGAAGCTTATAATAACTTATTTGGATTAAATTTATATATACAATGAAATGGGCTTTGATGATTTTAAAGGAAACAACATTTTTATTGCACCTTTTCCTCTCTGGTTGGGAACAAGGGTCAGTACTACCAATTTTTTTTTTTTTTTTTTTTTTTTATCATTTTTGAGATATATTGTCTCTTTTATCATTAAAAATTATATTAAAAAAAAATTCTTTTTTTCATTAGTGGCAAGACTATAATTCGAGATAAAATAATTTTATTTTTTTATTAATATTAATAGTGATTTAAATTTTTACCTCAAAAGTTATTATTATTTTTATTATTAAACACAATAATTAAATCTCATTTAAACTTGATTTCAGCTCACCTAATAAGTAAAATTGATATATGCTTATTTCTTTAAAGATTTGAATTTTAGTTCCAATCACATAAAAATTAATGAATAAATGAACAGAGGTTTTTTTTTTATGGTAATTGAATACTTAAAAAAATACATATGTACATTTGCAATATCTAAATTTTAACAGCCCACGAACTTAAAAAGAAATAAAATCATAAATTGAATGCGGAAGCGAAATAATAGATTTAGGATTTACATTCCTTATACAATAGTTTTAACTATCCAATAGGGATACAGAAATGTCCCTTCAAAAAGAATAAACGAAAATCAAATAAATAAACGAAAAGTAAACAACTGAGCATCTTAGGATGACATAGCTTTTGAAGGAGTCCGAGTGGTGAACTATTCACAATCCCTTGTTGATAGGGATCTGAATCTTGATCCTCTTGATCTGAAATAGTAAATGAAGAGGTGAGCTACACTAACCCAGTAAGAATATCACACTACTCACTAATACAGAAACTAAAGGTTGGTAAAAATCATAAAAATAACCAATGTAGCTCTTAATTTAAGTAAATTCATTTATTATAAGTAAAATCATTTATTGCATACTTATTGTTGTGAGATTTTTAAAATTGACCTACAAAGACAATAGCTCAACAACAACATAATCTCATATTTAAGTAAGCAAAAAAAATAACCTTTCCTTTTTATTTGCCTACTGATATCCATGGGAGCCCATAGAGATGTCCCACTACGCATGAACCATTATTCAACATTGTCAACTAATCGGTCATCCTCATACCTTGTCCGATATGAACTCGAAGAATATTATCCCTCAATACCTCGTCCGGTATGAGAGTGAAACGGGTCGTCTCCATACCCCGTCTAGTATGAGTGCCAAAAATACCAATCCTCGATACCCCGTCCGGTATGAGTCAACATTCACGGTAAGGTTTCCTATATACTCGATCCGTTCACCATCTTTCAGAATATTCAATAAGGTTACCACTCATTCATTCACTTAACCAATTAATTTTTCGATTACATTTAATTTTCAGTTTCACAATTTAACCGTAAATCAATGCAAGAAAAATAATACATACATCAAGAAAAAACAACTGAATTATTTTACCAATTGCAGTATATTATCATGCATTTAAAACTGTAAAATCAAACAATCAGTTAAACAGGACAAACAATAATAAATAACCGATTCTAACTCAATTAGTAACCTTTAATTAATTCTTGAAGTTTTTTAAATTATACAAAATCTCGTATTTTTGATAATTAAGTTTCAATTTTATAATAGGGAATAAGGTGAGAGATTCTTTTTCGAATCGGTGTTCGAAACACTGAACTTTCAGTTGCGCCTACTAGCGGTCCTCGGATTTTTTGAATTTTTCTGTGGAGATTAAAACACGCTTCACGTACCTAAAAATACCCAAAAAAAAACTCAAAATCGATGTTAAAAATCTTTTTCGACAATTTTTAAAATTCTGGCACGGCAGCTGTAACACCCAAAATAATTTTTTCTATTTTATTTTTTTTATTTAATTTAATTTAAATTAATTTTTGTGAATATAAAAATATTAATAATGATAAAATTGGGTAAAAATATTATTTGGATTTAATTGAAATTGATTTTAGAAAAAAGGGGTGAAAATTTAGATTTTGGGGGTGTTTTTGAAAAGAAATTCGGAAACCGTGGGTCAAAACGTAATTTAGAAAAATTGTAACCTGTCAGCAGCCACGTCAGTGGCCCAGTCAGCAGCCCTGGCCAACCAGGACCTGCCGCGTGGCAAGGCCACGTCGACCCGGGAACGGGCCACGTGGGCGATCCGCATGCGCGCGATCGGACGGCCTAGATGCGTCCTCGCGCGCACGGACGGCCCAGATGCATGAGCACGGACAGCCCAGATTCAATCAAGTATGGACGCCCTAGATTTAATCGCGATGGACGGCCCAGATTTAATCCAAATTAAATCGCGATCGAATGACCCAGATTAAATCAAGATGGACGGCTGTGATTAAAAGGCAAAGGGTATAAATAAACCCCCCACACCTGACCACAAAAACCCTAGCCGCCAGCCCTCGCCGGAGAAGAAGAACCAGACGCCGGAGGAGCCAGCCGCCGCCACCCGCCGCCGCACTGGGGAGTTTTTCGACCGTCGATCGAGGTAAATTTTATACCCCTGGCTCATTTTTCAATGCTGAATTCCCCTGTGGTCAAATCAGAACCAAACTCCCGGCCAAACAGTCGAAAAACACGGCCGAAACCCAGCGGCGCTGCCGCGCCCCTCCTCGGTTTTTACCTCCGATGAGGCCCTTCCCGGCCTCCGTTTGATACAATTTTTATATCACCGTGATTATCATTCTTTTCTCTACAGGTTGATCGGAGCCAAATCACAAAAACACGAACCACGCCGGAGAGCCGCCGCACCGGAGAGCACCGCCGCCGGTAAGCTTCGGTTTTTCGTAATTTTTTGGCCCCCCGAGGGCCCTAGAGTTGTTTTATCGCAGGGACCGATGCAAGTGTGACCGAATTCGGCCGAAAACGACCGAAAACGGCCAATCCGAGGCGAATCGCTGCCGCATGCGGCGGCGCCGTCGCCGGAGCACGGCGGAGCCGCCGTACCGAAATTGCGATATTGGCCGAAAGGGGCCCTAGGTCTGATTCTAAAATTTTTGGGACACGTGCAGGTACCGGTAGCGTGTTTCTGTTTTTCAAAAAAAAAATTCAGGAAATTTAGGGATAACCCGCAGGCACTCGGAAAAGCCTATTTCGGGTCCCGAAAACATGTAAGGATTCCTCACCCTATTTCCTATCACGGTATTAAAGTGCAATAAATTATAAAATAGTATTTCATGTATCAATAGCTGTGTGAAATTGTTTAAGGTTGCTAATGGAGCTCGAGTCTAGTGTATTTGTCGGTCAGTTATTGTTTGTTCTATTTTACAGTTTTAAATGCAGTATGATGTCTTATGTTTTTATTTCATAGTTTCGTGTGCATGTATCACTGTTTCATTGATTATGGACTGAATGACTGAGAACCCGGTGTTGTGTGTTGTCTTGTTGGCATGAACTACTGGTTTGCATGTTTGTGTGTGACTTGATGATGGTGACTAAAGAAAAAGGGATAAAAGGTTATGTGAATTGGCAAACGGATAATTTGGACAGCCTGACTAGGTATCCTGGGAGATGGTGGACGGACCAGGTCCGTAGGGAACCCTACCGGGAACGTGGTCTCTCATACCGGACGGAGTATGGAGACCTTATGTGTTTTGGCACCCATACCGGACAGGGTATGGGGACGGCCTGTTTCACCTTCATACCAGACGGGGTATTGAGGTTCATGGTTTTGGCGCCCATACCGGACGGGGTATGGGGACAGCCCTGGAATCAGGTTATAAAAGTTAAGGGTTCACGAGTAGCGGGAGCCCTATGGATCCCCATAGATACTAGTAGGCTGGTAAAGAGGAATTATGCTGTTTAAAGATTGAAATGCAAACGCGTGATAAATGTTGTATTATAAAGTCTATGTGATAACGTGATGATGATAATGTGTTGCTTGTGCATTGTTTTATGGATCTCACCCAGGTAAATGGAAAGTAAACGTTTTTATGAACAAATGGGTTTATTACAAATTATGCTCCATTGGTCATTTTTGTTTTCTACCCACACTTACTCCTGTGGCAGTGAGATAGAGTGATGTCTTTACTGGGCTAGTGTAGCTCACTCCTTACTTAACCATTTCAGATCAGGAAGACGTGGTTCCCGAGCCCGTTCCGCGGGAAGACGGCGAAGGGGACGCCTAAAGATCCCATAGTTATAATTGTAGTTCTTACTTTCGAGCATTTATTTTAATTAGTTTATTCCCTCATTTGTTGAACACATTTTGGTATTGCGTAAGGGATGTTAATTGCAATGTTTAATACGCTTCCGCAAATTCAGATTATTTATCTATATATATGCCTTTCCAATATTAAATTTTTCCGGGGCTGTTACAGCAGCACCACCGTGCTATGATGACGGCACTGCCGTTCGCAGTAGCGGTTTGCCTCGGCCTAGTTGTTTTTGGCTAGTTTTGGCTAGTTTGACTGATTTGATACTCATCCCGGCGAGAAAACACGTTAGGGGGTCTCAGTTGGTCGAAAAAAGTGAAAAAAATAAAAACCTACTGGCAGTAGAATTTTCCAATGCGACGGCTCTACTGGCTCACCTTCGTGGTTGAGTCTTTTTCTTCTGTCAACATGCAGAAAATAGAACAGTGAACACAATAGTGAAAACATCGTAAAAAAATGGAAACAGAAATGGGCTCATCGGAGGCAGTTTCAGCTTTTTCCCGTAGTGGTGCCGCCAGACTTTACTCGTGGTTTCAAGCTCATCTGTCATTTCTCTTGCTCTGATTTAGATATGGGGGTGCTCGAAAACAAATTCTGAGTGGATAGGAGAATTTTTACCTTTTTTGACAGTCGAAGGTGGTTCCAGCGCAGCGGCGGGCGGCTCCCCTCTCCGGTGACTGGTTCTTCTTCTCCGACGAGAGGCTGGCGGCTATGATTTAGATTCGGTGTGATACGAGATATTTACACATGTCTCCCATAAATTCTGGATCGTTCATCACATTTGATCTCGATCGTCTGATTGTGTTTAAAGAGAAAATAAATCTGGACTGTTTACCACGATTTGATCTCGACCGTACAATCACATTTAAAGAGGGAACGAATCTGGATCGTTCATTGCATTTGATCTCGATCGTCCATTCGCGCCTTAGGAGGGAACAAATTCGGACCATCCACTCGCATGGAAACACATCCATGTCATCCAATCGTGGGCACGCAGATTGTCAGCGCAGCATCAAGTCAGTGTGCCTTGCCACGCGATATGCTTCGGTTCGTCGGGGCTGGTTACTAGGCAGTCTTACGTGGTTAAATTTTTTTAATTGCGTTTTGACCCCTAATTTTTTATTTTTTTTTTCAAAAATACCATCCAAACCATTTTCATTCATTTTTTCCAAAATTATTTTCAATTTCATCCTCAACATATTTTTTTTGCTAATTTTACATTGAAAAAATTTATAAATTTAAAAATTATATTTTTATACATTTTTTTAAACTTTAAAATTAATCCTGGGCCAAATTCTAGACCCGGATATTATAACTCTCCCCCCTTAAAAGTAATTTGTTCCCTCAAATATTCATTTCTCTTACTCAATAAAAAAGTTGAGGATACTAGGCTCTAAAGTCTGATTCTAGTTCCCATGTGGCATTTCTCTGTGTTTGATTCTGTCACCGGACCTTAACGAAGAAAATTTCTTAGTTATGGAGTACTTTGCTATTTCGGTCCACAATAGCCACCGGTACCTCCTCATAGGATAGATCCTCCTAGAGTGAAATGGGCTCGTGGGCCAAGATTTCAGAAGGGTTCGGGTTGTACTCGCATAACATGGACACATAAAACACATTATGGACTCTTGATAGTTCGGGAAGTAGTGTCAGTCTGTATGCGGCAGTACCAATTCTATCTAAGATTTTAAATGGCCTAATAAACCAGGGGATTTAGTTTCTCCCTCTTACCAAACCTATTGATTCCCTTGAAATGAGTGACCTTAAGGAACACTCGATCTGTAATGGCCCATGAACTTGAAATGAAGTAAATTATAAATTTAGTACATAAGCGAAATAAGTAGTTAGAGTTTATATTCATTACACTATAATTTAGATTACTCAATAGGGCTACGAGAATGATCCTTTTAAAATAAATATCGAAAAATCAAAGAAATAGATGAAAAATAGACAATTAGGCATCCTACTCGCAACCCTCTTATGGATCGAGCTCTGAATCTTGGTCTTCTTGATCTGAAATGGTTAATGAAAGAATGAGCTACACTAACTCAGTAAGAATATCGCGCTACTCACCGACACATAAATAAAGGTTTGTAGAAATCATAAAAATAACGAATGGAGCTCTTAATTTAATTAAATTTGTTTATCATAAATAAAATCATTTACCACATACTTACTGTAGTGAGATTTTAAAAAAAAGATACTTATAAAGTCAATAACACAAACAATATCAAAATCTTATATTCAATTAGTCAGAACAACGACTTTCTTTTTTATCAGTCTATTGGTATCTATGGGGATCCATAGGGATTTTTTCATTACATGGGAACCTTTATTCAACATTTGCAAATAACAGGCCATCCCTATACCCCGTCCGGTAAGGGTGCCAAAAGATGCAATCCCTGAATACCTCATTCGGTATGAGCACTAAATTACCAATCATTGATACTCCATCCGGTATAAGGCAACGTTCACGGCAGGGTTTCCTATGTACCCGGTCTGTCCACCATCTCCCAAGATATCCAGTAAGATTACTGTTCATCCATTCACCTAATCAAACAATTTTTTGCTCACCTTTAATTTTTAGTTTCTCAATTTAACTGTAATAACATAAAACAAACAATACATGCATCAAGGAAATACAATCGCATCATCATACCAATTCCAGAGTATAATCATGCATTTGAAACTGTAAAATCAGAAAATCAATTAAACATAGCAAATAATATTAAATAACCAATTCCAGCACCATTAGTAATCTGTAATTAATTACGAATAATTTTTAAGTTTCACAAAATACCATATTATTTAAAATTAAACTTTAATTACATAACAGGGAATAAGGTGAGAGATTCTTATTTGAATTGGTGTTCGAATGTTAAGTTTTTGTCTACGCCTACTAGCGGTTCTCAAGTTCTCTGAAATTTTTTTCAGAGATTAAAATGCATTTCAAATACCTAAAAATACCTCAAGAAACCCAAAATCAGTGTTAGAAACCATTTTTGGCCAATTTCAAAATTCTGCTTATGACGGGATTGCCGCCTGCGGCGGCGGTTTGCCTCAGGTTGGCTGTTTTAAGCCGTTTCAGGCCGATTTCGTCTGGTTTTGTACCAATCCTGTGAGAAAATATGTTAAGAGGCCTCGATTGGCCGAAAAAAATCGAAAACCCGAAGCTCATCGGTGGCGGAGTTCTCCAGTACGACATCTTTGCCGGCTCACCTTCGCGGTTGGGTGTTTTGTTTCGGTCAATCTATAAAAAAGGAATGGTGATTACAATGATGGAAAAATTACATGAACTAGGAATTGGGAAGGGCCTTATCGGAGGCGGTTTTTGCTTTTTTCGTGGTGGTGCTGTCGAGCTTTGTCTGCAGTTTTCAGCTCATGCGCCGGAATTTTGCTCCGATTTAGCCGTAGAAGTGTTCAAAATTGAATTTCGAACAAATGAGAAAAATTTTACCTCTTTTGGCAGTTGGTGATGGCTACGGCACGACGGGAGGCGGCGGTCGACTCCCTTCTCGGTGACTGACTTTCTTCTTCGATGGAGTGGTCTGGCAGCTAGGGTTAAAGTTTGGTGTGAAGAGAGTTATTTATATCCGTCTCTTTTTAATCTGAACCGTCCATCGCATTTGATCTGGACCGTCCAATCGCGTTTAAATAACAAGTGAATCTGGATCATTTATCGCGATTTGATATGGGCCGTCCGATCATGTTTCAATAGGAAGTGAATCTGGACCATTTTTATCATGTTTAATCGTGATCGTTGGATCACGTCTGAGAAGGGAACGAATCCGGACCGTCCATACGCATGAGAACAATTCAGATTGTCCAATTGCGGTCACGGGGATCGCCAGCGTGGCCTCCCACGTGGCACCGCATCAACGTGCCTTGCCACGTGACAGGCTCCATTTCATCGGGGCTGCTGACTGGGCGTCCTACCTGCCACAATTTTTTTAAATTGTATTTTGACTCTCACTTTTCAATTTTTTTTTCAAAAACCCCAAATTTTCACCCTTTTTCCCAAAATTATTTTCAATTTCTTCATCAATCTATTTTTATTCATTTTTACGTTAAATAAAAATTAAAAAATTAAAAGATTATATTTATACATTAATTTTAATTATATTACAGTTAATTAAGGGTATTATAACTCTCCCCCCCTTAAAAAGAAATTTGTTCCCTTAAATTTGTCTCTCTCTCACTCAATCAAACAGTTGGAGATTTTGGACTCTGAAATTTGATTCTAGCTCTCATTTGGCATTTCTAGGTGTGTAATTCTATCATGGGACCTTAACGAAGAGAATTTTCTGATTGCGGAGTACTCTACTCTTTCGATCCACAATATCTACCAGTATCTCCTCATATGACAGATTCTTCTGGAGTGAAAGAGACTTGTGGGCTAAGATGTGAGAGGGGTTCAGATTGTACTGGCGTAGCATGGATACATGAAACACATTATGGTCTCTGAACAGTTTTGGAGGTAGTGTCAGTCTGTAGGCAGCGGTGTAAATTCTGTCTAAGATTTCAAATGACCTAATAAACTGAAGATTTAGTTTGTCCCTCTTGCCAAACCTACTGATTCCCTTGAAAGAAGTGAGCTTAAGGAACACTCGATTACCTTTCTCAAATTCTAAATCCCTCTTCCGGGTATCCATATAACTCTTCTGCCTGCACTGAACCGTCTGAATGTTCTTCCTGATTTTAACTATTTTGGCTGTATTCTCCTCTACAAGATCTAGGCCGAACAATTTTCTATCATCTACTTCCTTCAAACAAATCGGCGATCTACATGGACGACCATACAATGTCTCGTACGGAGCCATGTCAATACTTGTTTGGTAGCTTTTATTGTAAGCGAACTTTATTAGGGGTAAGTGATCATCCCAATAGCCCCCAAAGTCAAGAACACAAGCTCAGGGCATATCCTACAGATCGTCCTTTCTGATTGTCCATCGGTTTGAGGGTGGAATGCAATACTAAGGGACCGTTTTGTTCCCAAGGCTTGCCGAAAACTAAACCAAAACCGAAAAATAAACCTGGGGTCCCTGTCAAAAACTACTGTCACTGGCACTCCATGTAACCTGACTATCTCCCGAATATACATTCTTGCTAACTTGTCCAAGGGATTGGTCATCCTGATGGCTAAGAAGTGGGAAGACTTGGTGAGACGGTCAATAATTACCCAGATGACATCATGTCCTGAGCGTACCCTAGGCAATTCTGTCACAAAATTCATCGTGATATGTTCCCACTTCCACTCCGGAATTGGTAATGGTTG
The DNA here is from genome assembly GCF_000150535.2 of Carica papaya. The sequence goes on along the minus strand of NW_019014030.1, from coordinate 12,717 downwards.
AAGTAGCCCACCTAAGCGTTGATGATCTGCCTTGACCTGCTGACATACCAAAAACTTGGAAACAAAGTCGGCCATATTTCTTTTCATCCGGTTTCACCAAAATCGGAGTCGCATACTTTGATACATCTTAGTGCTTTCGGGATGCATGACAAACTATGAGCTATGAGCTTCTGTCATAATGTTCCTTTTTAACTCACAGTCACTTGGAACACATCTTGTTCTGAAATCTAAGCAACCCATTAGCAGAGACTCGAAATTCTGAATTAACTCCCTGTTTTGCATCTTTCTTGAGGACTACTAGGGTGGAATCGGCAGACTAAGCTTTCTTTTTTCTCTAGATCAACTCGGGTTAAATAGTCAAGTGGGCTAAAACGGTGACTCTCTCAGGTCTTAAAGTCGGACATATTGTGCAGCCCCTAGTACCCTGCATTTTGAAATCATCAAGTGAGCTAATATATCTGCACTTTTTCTACTAAGTACATCAGCTACCACGTTGTCCATACCCTGGTGATATAAGATGTTGCAATCATCGTCCTTGAGGAGTTCTATCAATCTTCTCTTGCGCATGTTGAGATCCTTTTGAATGAATATGTGTTTCAAGCTCTTATGGTCGGTATAGATGTGAAAGGTCTCTCCATATAAGTAATGACCCAAATCTTCAAGGCGTGGATAATCGCGGCAAGCTCTGAGTCATGGGTGAGGTAATTTTTCTCATGACTCATTAACTGTCTAAACCCATAGGCTATAACCTTCTCATGCTGCATTAGCACACAACCCAACCTTAGGCAGGAGGCATCAGTATAAACTATATATCCATCTAACTCGTTCGGCAAGGCCAACATAGGTGCAGTAGTTAACCATTTATTTAGCTCTAAAAAACTCCTCTTACAGTTCTCGTTCCATTCAAACTTGACATTCTTCTTTGTAAGCCGAATCAGAGGAGCAGCTAGGCTAGAAAACCATTCCACAAAGCTGTAGTAATAACATGCTAACCCCAGAAAACTACGGATCTCCTTGACCGAGGTCAATTTTTTTCCAGCCGAGCACTGCATCAACTTTTTTAGGATTCACTAACACTCCATCTTTTGATATGATGTACTCTAGAAAGGTAGTCTGCTTGAGACAGAACCCACACATACTCAGCTTTGCATATAACTTCTTTTCTCTGAGAACTTGCAAAACCTGAGTCAGATGGTGAGCGTGCTCCTCTTTGTTTTTTGAATAGACTAGGATATCATCGATAAATATAATGACAAACTGATCCAGGAATTATTTAAAAATCTTGTTCATCAAATTCATGAAGATGGCTGGTGTGTTGATTAGTCTAAATAGTATGACCAAGAACTTATAGTGTCTGTACCTGGTCCAAAAGGCTACTTTAGGAATGTCTTCTACCTTGATCTTTACCTAATAGTAACTTGAACGCATATATATTTTGGAGAAGACTTGGCACCCTGCAACTGATCAAAAAGATCATCGATCCTGGGGAGGGGGTACTTGCTCTTAATCGTGACCTTATTCAGTCCTCTGTAGTCAATACATAACCTTTACGTCCCATCCCTCATTCCTTGCAAATGGGACTCTAGTACTCCAAGAAGAAACACAGTGTCAGATGAACCCACTGTCTTGCGATTTCTTGATCTATTTTCTCAACTCTTCCATTTCTACATGACTCCTTCATAAGGGAAAGCTGGGATAGGCTACGTGCCAGACTGCAGGTCAATGTTGAATTTAACTTCCCTGTCCACTGTGTCCGAGAGGTCATCAGAAATACATTTGAAAAGTCTCGGA
>NW_019014029.1:0-13265 GCF_000150535.2 Carica papaya | reverse complement strand
AGGATGGGTTCTTTCTGATGCCATTTGGGTATGGAAGGAGAAGTTGTCCAGGAGATGGATTGGCTATGAGGGTGATAGGGTTGACTCTTGGCTCGTTAATTCAGTGCTTTGAATGGTCGAGGGTTGACGATGAGATGGTGGATATGAGTGAAGGAGTTTGCTTCACCTTGCAGAAGGCTAAGCCTCTGCAAGCTAAATGTCGAACAAGAGCTGCCATGGCTGACCTTCCTTCTCGAATGTGAAGCGAAATGAACTTGTCAAACTGGCAAAATGTATGGTGTAGAAATTAATAAATAAAGTCTGAATCAATTCAAATTTGAGTAAAAGAATTCACCATACTTAAATGTTATCTACCACCATGTCCGCCAAACTCTCTCCACCCAGATCGGCTTCAAACTTCACCAGCTTGAACTCCTTGAATTTCTCAGAATTTTGAATTATATTGTAGTAACATGGAAATTCCTAAAATATTATAAAATTTTTATGAAAATAAAATAAGATTAGGGAGTTTTTTTAATTAATTTAATTTTTTATTCAACGACAATTTATGAAATCTTTAATAACAACAAAAATTAATTTTAGGCGGTAAGAAATTAAAACAAATTTAGATAAACTTGCTTAATTTGGAAAATTATTAAATTGCAAACACATTCCTCAAATCTTGAAAAGTCCCTCTGTGGCAGACAGGTTCCGATGCAGGTACAGGCCTCTTTTTTTTTTTTTTGAAGTAAAAGTGACGCGTGATGATTACATGGCCACCTTGTTGATGTATACAATTATGGTACTCGCTCTGTTTTCCTGACACGTGGAACATCAACTTTTTAAAACGTGTAGAAAATAAGAGAGAGCGAGTTTGAATCGTTTATCTACTCTCGAGTCTCAAGCTTTTTTGAATTTTGCTTTGGACAACGGCTACTTCTTTTATGTTTTTGCACGAGTCTCCATATTTTTCAAAAGTCTACTGTAAAATATTCAAGTGAAAATGATGGCGGACTAGCTAAAAACCTCCCTCCGCCGTTTCGAAAACAAGCAGAAAGCTCATTTGCGAAGAAAAATGGAGATGGGTCTTTTGGTTTTGGTCTTCTCTGCTGCAACACTCTTCAGCTCTTTCTCATCTGCCCTCACCGAAGATGGTAAACCCGGTTTCATCGAATATTTAGGGTTTTCTTTTTTACTCTTTTATTTCAAGTAACTCGACAGTAGAAAGAAAGGGAAAGTTAATGAATGCGGTTGGTTTCGAATGGGACCTCAAAAATAGTATATTAGTCATGATTTTTCTCATTTCGTCTAAGATAACTGAGAAATCTGGATGTTATAGTGACATTCTGATTTGCAGGGCTCACATTGCTGGAAATCAAGAGTGCGTTGAATGACACTAAAAACGTTTTAATAAACTGGCAAGCTACTGATGAATATCCTTGCTCATGGACCGGCATTGATTGTTACCCCAACGATTTCAGAGTCCGTTCTATGTATGTCCATGTCATTCTTGTTCTTCATTTAATCATAATTAGAATCTCCTACTTCCCCTTCTTTTCGGCCTGATGTTTAGTTTTGGGTTCTCCAGAAACTTGCCTTACATGCAATTAGGTGGGATTATATCTCCCAGCATCGGTAAACTCAGTAGATTACAGAGACTGTGAGTTCCCTACCCATCTTTTCTTCTTTTGTCCTTGCATGGCTACTGTTTTTAATATTTCTATTTCTTATTTGTTTTTTCTAATTTGGATGCAACAGGGCACTTCACCAAAACAGCTTACATGGGTTTATTCCTCATGAAATCACCAACTGTACGGAGCTTAGAGCCCTGTAAGTGAAAGTGGCAGTCTCTCTACATAAATCAGTTTTTCTGGGTATATGTATTTATGTGGATATATATATATATATATATATATATATATATATATATATATACACGTGGTGTGTGTGTGTGTGTGATGGATTTGTATGTGTATTTGGATGATGTGATTAGCTTCCTATTTCAGATACCTGAGGGCGAATTATTTGCAAGGTGGCATACCGTCAGATATTGGAAACCTCTCTCTTCTCACTATATTGTAAGATCCCCGTGCTTCTACTTGCTTTTTGTGCATCCGAAGTATTTCTAAAGAAACTACTAGTTAGCTTTATAATGATAGGAATGAGAAAAAAATCCTGCAATTTATGGGGAAAATTTTAATTGGAACAGTCAAATTTCCACTAAAGCTAGTTGGATGGGCAATCTCTAGTGTCTAATTCCTAAATTATTCTTCTAATGTTGATGACTATAAATTTCAGGGATTTATCAAGCAATTCTCTTAAGGGTGCTATACCTTCATCAGTTAGCTTTATAATGATAGGAATGAGAAAAAAATCCTGCAATTTATGGGGAAAATTTTAATTGGAACAGTCAAATTTCCACTAAAGCTAGTTGGATGGGCAATCTCTAGTGTCTAATTCCTAAATTATTCTTCTAATGTTGATGACTATAAATTTCAGGGATTTATCAAGCAATTCTCTTAAGGGTGCTATACCTTCATCAGTGAGCCGCCTTATGCGGTTGCAATCCTTGTAAGTTGAAAACTCAAATTGAGCTAGGCTATATTTAGAATTCGTTTGGAAGTATACACCTACTTCAACTACAGATTGTGAAGATCTTCTTTCAAGTGATAAAAAATATTAGGTCTGAAGGGAATTTCAAGCAGAATTTGAACGGTGTATTCTTTATTGGAATTTAGAATATATTGTTATAATGCTATCTAGAATTTCCTATCAGATGGCCTTTTATTGTATTCCAATAAAAATTTTTAGTTCAAGTATGAAGTTCACATAAAATTTTGGTAACATGATCTTAGAGGCCTAGAGATTGTTAGTTTAGAGTTTTTGCTTTTGGAACTTACCAAGATGAAGAGTTAATTATTCGTTTTGGGACTTGTTGCAGAAATTTGTCCACCAACTTTTTATCTGGTGAAATTCCAGATATTGGGGTCCTTAGCAAATTTGGCAAAGACTCGTGAGTGCTCTTGCTCCCTACCAACTATTTGTGTTTATTGCTTGGTCATAGCTTGCATGTCAAACTTTTAGTAGATGCATGTTGCACTGATATGTCATGGTTTTCATCAAGTTAAAAACAGAATTAAATGCACTTGATGCACATATGGGAGCCAAGCATGTGGTGCGGTGAAAGGTTATATATCCATATGGCTGCCATATGGGATTTTAGCACATGCATGCAATGTTTTTTTATTTTTTCCTGAGTAGTTATTGCATAGTCATCGTTGTTTTTGGGTGAAGATAACTGTTATTTTTATATTTGTTTCATCGTCATACTGGTAACTTGTACTATCATTTCAAGGCACTACACTGAGGATACTATGTATGTTAATGACATCTTGGTGCTGTATGTGGTCAACATCTCTGAGGTTCTTTGCATCAGACGATGATAGAATTACCAAAATCTGCTATGATATTGTTACTTGTTCCATTTCCTTGTGTTCCTTCTAATTCTGCCTGGCTTATGACTTAGGTTTATTGGAAATTTAGATCTTTGTGGCCGACAAATTCAAAAGCCATGTCGAACTTCATTGGGTTTCCCTGTGGTTCTCCCCCATGCTGAAAGCGAAGAAGCCGCAGGCAAGTTTCATTCTAGTGCCAACTATTCCTCAAATTATATCTGCTAAACTTTGGGAGAATATTTTTAACTCATACAAAGACTTCTTCAATGGAAAAACCAACAAATTTAGAGGTTGCTCCCTGTAAATGCTTTTCTCTAAATTACGATGTAAAAATGCACTTTTAATTTCTTGATGAAAGGCCAATGGTGGGTAACCAGCTAAGATATAAGACACTAGAACAAAAGTGATTTTGGCAACAAGTGAGAAAGTTTCAAAACAGTGAAAACCACATCCAAAAATATAATTGCCAAGAGCAAGGCTAACACAATCACAATTATCATTTGCCTTCATTATATACTTCTATTTTTCCGTTGGCTATCTGGAACTAGCATGAGAAAGGGCTTCCTTCACAAATTTAAGAATGGCAACAAAGGATACAAGGTGATAAATGCACAATACGATGGAGATAAGTGTTCGTAAAAATCAAATTAGAGATAAAGTTAAGATAAGGACTAGAACATTTACCTTTTTGGAGGGCAAGGGGTAAATTAAAGACTGTATCAAATGAATTAAAAGAGGTGATGTAGCACATGAATCCTCGTCACTGTCTATTATTAATAACTTGAGGTTAAGATTTTGAAGTCTAATCATTATTTTGGGTTTGAAAAGCTATCTACCTTTTTGGAGGGCAAGGGGTAAATTAAAGACTGTATCAAATGAATTAAAAGAGGTGATGTAGCACATGAATCCTCGTCACTGTCTATTATTAATAACTTGAGGTTAAGATTTTGAAGTCTAATCATTATTTTGGGCTTGAAAGCCTATCTACCTTTTTGGAGGGCAAGGGGTAAATTAGAGACTGTATCAAATGAATTAAAAGAGGTGATGTAGCACATGAATCCTCGTCACTGTCTACTATTAATAACTTGATGTTAAGATTTTGAAATCTAATCATTATTTTGGGTTTGAAAAGCTGTTAGGGTAGTGGTGCTTGGGGCATGACGTTGTAAATGGTATTAGAGAATTTATTAGTTTGGTGACTATAGCTACTACGATCTTGAACCTTGTGGACATTTGGATTGTAATTTATAATTGTATGATGTGTGGTCTTGATGAGGATATCAAGAATTTGAGCAATGGATATTTTGATACTTCAGTTTCACATTGGAAAGATATGTGACTGTGGAGCTCCAAATAGGAGTTTTGGGTCATATACTACTAATAACTTGAGTATCAATATTTGAGGACCAGTGGTTAGTATGAACAAGTTATTGGGCTAGTAGTTCTTGGATTGGGGCACTACACTACTAGTATCTTCGAAGCAGGTATCTTTTTTGTTTTTTTTAGAACAAGTGTAAGGCATATATTAATTAGGCGCCAAGGGAGCGCCATCTGAGTACACAGAATTTACAGCTCGGTAAGAGTATCTACAATGAGCCCAAAATCATTAAAACTATAAAGGTTGTGTCCTAACATAATAGAACCAAAAAAGGTGTAACCATTTGTCCTTGATATTAACAAAATTCCTCTTGATACCCTCAAAAATTTTATTGTTTCTTTCTTTCCAAACAATTCAGAAAATAGTGAGTGGAATTAGTCAGAAGCACTTGTTCTTGAAAGTGAGACCCTCCCAAGTGAGAAGTTCAGCCTTGATAGAGTTTGCTATAACCCAGTGAATACCCATTAAACTGTAGAGGTCAGTCCATAGACTTTAAGTGGTGGGGCACCATAACAGAAGGTCCCTGCAGCCTTCCAAGTTGGATTTGCAAAAGGGGCATCTATTAACCAGTAGGAAACCTCTCTTCATGAGACTGTCAATGGTCAAGATGCGTTCTTTTGCAGCCTCCCAAGTGAAGAAGGAGATTCTAGGTGGAGCTTGCGACTTCCATATGATTTTACTGGGAAAAATATACATTTCCATTTGTGGAGCCCGTCCGGTGCTTGTAAAGAGAAGTAAATGAGAAGTGCCATTTTTGTTTAAATTCCATATGAGTTTGTCATCGTTGAGATTCAACTATATACTAGTAGTAATTGTAGTTAATTCCATATATTCCACAATTTTCTAATCTTGGAGATTACAATTGACAACCACAGCACCCGGAAGAAAAATGTTACCCTGAAATAATTCTTCAACTAGGATATCCTTGTCGTGGGCAATAGCAAATATGTGGGGAAAACGGGTAAGTGCCATTTTTGTTTAAATTCCATGTGAGTTTGTCATCGTTGAGATTCAACTGTATATTAGCAGTAATTGCAGTTAATTCCATGTATTCCACAATTTTCCAATCTTGGAGATTACAATTGACAACCACAGCACCCATAAGAGAAGTGTTACCCTAAAATAATTTTTCAACTAGGATATCCTTGTTGTGGGCGATAGCAAATTTGTGGGGGAAACAGGATTGGAGGTTGCTGTTTCCCAGCCACACATCCTGCCAAAAACAAATTTTATTACCCTTACCGATGACCTGAGTGGAGCAGTTCTGAATAATGTGATTATGTTGCATGAAACTCTTCCATAAGCTTCTTCCATAGTTGTTCCGGTTTAATATGATCATATTATGCAGACCTTTGCTGAACCATTTGCATTCAATGATATTTTTTCAAAGGCTATTTGTGCTGTTCCAGAATTTCTAAATCCATTTACAGTGTTATGCTTTGTTAAGTGTCATTAGGAACCTTAACCCCAGTCCACCTTTATCTTTAGGCTGTTTGATATCTTCCCAGCTGACCAAGTGAAGCTTGCGGCTGTTCTCACAATCACCCCCAAAGAAAACGACATTGAATACTGAATAATGTGATTATGTTGCATGAAACTCTTCCATAAGCTTCTTCCATAGTTGTTCCGGTTTAATATGATCATATTATGCAGACCTTTGCTGAACCATTTGCAGTCAATGATATTTTTTCAAAAGGCTATTTGTGCTGTTCCAGAATTTCTAAATCCATTTACAGTGTTATGCTTTGTTAAGTGTCATTAGGAACCTTAACCCCAGTCCACCTTTATCTTTAGGCTGTTTGATATCTTCCCAGCTGACCAAGTGAAGCTTGCGGCTGTTCTCACAATCACCCCCAAAGAAAACGACATTGAATACTTTCCAATTTTTTGGCTACACTAGCTGGAATGGTAAGGACCAAGAGGTAATAGATGGGTAGGTTAGATAAAGTGCTCTTTATGAGTGTGAGCCTACCACCTTTCGAAGGAGGTATCCTTAAAAGAAGGCTGCAACACTTGTGCTATAAACTTCATCAAAAAAAAAGTTAAACACTCACAAAAATTTGGAAGCATATGGGCTCAATTCTGATTTTGGTCCTACCATATACAATCATGCTTCTGTTGCTTTTCCATTGCCTTCACTTCAGTTATTAGAGGTTAAATCACATTGAATTCTAGATAAAGTATTTGCAACCAAGCAAAATATTTGGTAATGGTGTTCTCAATTTGCAAGCCATGTTGTTGGCAATAGAGACTGAAATAGTCCTTTATTTCTTTATTTGGCTCAATATGTGAACACAAGTTAGTGACTTGAGCTTCCATGGAATTTCATAAGAAATACAGTTTTCCCATCTTCTTGTGCCAAAAGGTTAATTTGGACTAATCATTATGGGAGCAGGCAGAGGGCTTAATGAATAAGATGTCAATATGTACCCTAACCTATGAGTTACATCTTTACTAATTTAGCCCATTGCATATAATTTTTCTCATTCAAACACAATATGGTAATTTGACCAATAGCAGTGCATTGCATAATCGAGAGTATGTTAGCATCCATATTGCTACTTGAAGTCGAACAAAAAGTTTGGGACCCAAAATTTTCAAAATAAAAACCAAACCCCATTAGAAAAACATCTCAACAACCTTAAGCAATTGCAAAGTGAAGACCATAGGACATACTATTTTCAGTATTTCAGTACCAAACATGCCGCAAAATGGTAAACGGAGTTATGAAACTTTAAACAGAAGCTACAGATGACCTCAAGCCAATTAAAATGTTTCTAGAAACAAGAGAAAGTGATGCATGAAATTCAAAAGTCGGTGATGGGCTGTGCATGAAAAGTGGAGATCAAGCCACTGGCAAAAATGTTGCCAGAGGAGATAATAGATCTAGGGTGGATGCATTGGGAAATACCCCTATATGAATGCTTGTTTTTCTCTCTCATAGGCTTTTAGTACCAACATCTTGTTCTTTATTTTTACTAACCTTGCTCAGATACCATATTGGTGGAAAAAATTATTGATTTTTATTATGTACTAAGGAGAAAATAGACACAGTTATTTATAAAAATCCCTATGACAAAAAAAAGATAAAACAAAACCAATTGTGGAGCTAAACCGGGTTTTCCATGGGAAATGGCTGTGGAAAAAATTATTGATTTTTATTATGTACTAAGAAGAAAATAAACAGTTATTTATAGGAATCCCTATGAAAAAAAAAATAAAAGAAAACCAATTGTGGAGTTAAACGGGGCTTTCAATGGGAAATGGCTATGGAGATCTCTTGGGGAGGAGGGGAAATAGTGGTGAAAAATGGTGCATGCTAGATGGGGTAAATTTAAGCCCCACGGGCTGAGCCTTTGGAGGAAGATTCGGGATGATAGCCACTGCATCAAGGGCTGTGTGGGCTGGAAGGTTGGCATGGGTGATGGGGCTAGGCTTTGGCAAGATGAATTGATAGGGAACTTCAGTTTAAAAAGACAGATTCAAAAGAATTTTTGACATTGCTTGCAATAAGGATGCAAAGGTGGAGGAGAAGTATGAGGTTGTGGGGGAGGGTAGGGTGTGGGATGTGAAGGTGAAGAGAAGACTGCAAGATTGGGAAATTGATGAGTATATAGCAGCCTGCTATTGTCCCTGAATGACATGAATTTGAATAAAAAAAATGATAAAAGAATATGGAAGCTGGATGAGAAGAAAGGGTTCTCAGTGAAATCTTTGTATAGCTGTCTAACTAAGAAGGATAACAACCGCAACATGTCAGCTCCTTATAAGCAAATATGGAAGTCTAAAGTCCCCTCTGGAATGGTTTTTTTTTTGTGTAGGAAGCGGCCAATGAATGTATTTTGACTTTGGACTGCTAAAAAAGAAGGGGATTGTACTTGTTAATAGATGCTACTTATGTCATACTGCTGAGGAATCGTGCAACTATTTATTATTATTCTGCCCTGTGACATACAGCATATGGACCTCTATGTTTGGGCTGTTAGGGTTAAACTGGGTTATGGCTGCTAATGTGAGTAATGAGTTGTGGGTGTGGGTGGGCTTTTGTAAAAAAAAATATCATTTGTTCTTTATTCCACTTAATTTTGGGTGGTGTGGAAGGAAAGGAATACGAGAGTTTTTGAGAGTATAGAAACTAACTTTACAAAAATTAGAGATAGATAGATTCATACTTTTGCCTCTTTTATTGGGTCATGACATCAAAGATATGTTTGACTTTGGTGTTGTCATAAACTACTTGATTGACATGTAATCTTATATTCGGGTGGTATCTTCTTGGTACCTTGTGCATAATAATATTTTCTTTTTATTTCGAAAAAATGAGAAAGACCTATACTAGAGATGATATATATGAAAAATTTTCTGAATTATAAAATTATAAATCCTAATTCTATTTATTCTCACTTTGTGAATCATGCAGTCCCTACAAAAAGATCATCTCATTACATCAAAGGAGTGCTCATTGGTGCAATGTCAACCTTGGGTCTTGCAATTTTTGTGCTTTTTGCATTTCTCTGGGTTTGGCTCCTATCAAAGAAAGAAAGAGGTGCTAGGAGATATACAGAAGTCAAAAAGCAAGTTGAGCGTGAAACAAGTAGGCTGAATATTGTGTTCAATTTCCTTTTTACTGATTGTTCTTATAATATTTTGTTCCTCCTTGTATGACCAAATCTTTGATTTTTTAATCAGGCACGAAACTCATTACTTTCCATGGTGATCTGCCATACCCATCATGTGAGATCATAGAAAAGCTGGAGGCTCTAAATGAGGAGGATGTTGTTGGTTCAGGAGGATTTGGTACTGTCTACAGAATGGTTATGAATGATTGTGGAACATTTGCTGTTAAAAGGATTGATCGGAGCCGTGAAGGATCTGATCAAGTGTTTGAGAGAGAGTTAGAGATATTAGGCAGCATCAAACATATAAATTTAGTAAATCTGAGAGGTTACTGTAGGCTACCGACCTCAAAGCTTCTCATCTATGATTATATGGCTATGGGAAGCTTGGATGATTTTCTACATGGTATGCTCATTCTTTGGCGTATATATATTTTGATATGTGGGCTTGAAAATATTTGACATTGACATAAATTGCGGTGCTGGATTTCGCTGCATCAAATTGGGATAAATGATCAGAAGTGTTTTTATGTTGCATTTTTAAAGACCATAAGCATGATTTCTTGGTGACTGACATTCTGGAAATAAAAACTGCAGCTTCATCCCCTAACATTTCCAAATAACATGTGTTTCTGTAGTTTAATTATCTAGCCCTTGGTTTGATTTGTTTTTTCTCCTCTGGCAGATCATGTCCAAGAACAGAGGACCTTGAATTGGAGTGCCCGTTTAAAAATAGCTCTTGGGTCTGCCAGAGGTCTAGCTTACTTGCATCATGACTGTAGTCCAAAAATAGTTCACAGAGACATAAAATCCAGTAACATTCTGCTTGATGAAAACTTGGAGCCTCGTGTCGCTGACTTTGGTCTTGCAAAGCTTCTGGTAGACGAGGATGCCCATGTTACCACTGTGGTTGCTGGAACTTTCGGCTATCTTGCTCCTGGTAAATTTCTTTGTTTTGTTCTTTTAATGTCTCAGTTTGATCATTAATTTTGTCTTCAAGAGCTCTTTCATAATTTTATGTTAGTGATGTGTATGTTTAGGCACAAGTAAGCCACAGAGTGTTCGATGCTCCTAACTAATCACTAACACAAACCTTAGGCAGTCTCTGATAGATATACTGGACTATGAAATAATATAAATTCTGTCATCGAAACATCCATTGTTTGAATTCTCAGTATATCCTCTGAACAAATGTTTTACTGGATTATTGCACCATAATCACTTTTTCAACTTGTTTCTTCTTTACAGAGTTCTTTTAAGGATTTTTTATAAGTAGAATAGAGGATAAGCTTAGTACTAAAATGATTACCTAAATAACTATTTATGGGTTATTTTGTAATATGTGTTCTTTCATATTTTGTGTTCTTTTGTTTAACTTATTAAAAACAAATACTTAAATTATCTAAATAAAAATTATACTTGGGTTGTACAGCTTGAAGCGGTGACATTTGAAAAGGGAACCTTCATTAATCTGATATTGCAAAATCTTTTAACTGGTTCTACCCAGAAAACTATAAACATTATTTCCATGAAAATCTTAATTTTTATATGCCTACTCGAACTTTCATTTTCTCCAAGGCTAATAGATTTGGGTTAAAATAGAGTTCGTTCAAGCTTCTTGATGTTATGCCTGTATGTAAGATGTGAATCAATTATTTCGTTTTCTAAAATTGTGTAGACTTTCATTTTTTTCTTTCAACGTTATTCTTTTCCTCTTTTTATTCCGGTGGGGGTTTTGTCAATCCTTTGTCTTCATTTTGATGTGGGCTTCATTTTGCCAGGAAATAGAAAAAATATTTGCAGGTTAGTAATGTAAGTGCATGTTTAAAGCAAACACACAAAAAATAGCATGGAAAATTTTGATTCTACTATATTTTATGTTGGATTTAGACATAACCATGTTGATAAGGTTGTTGATTCTGTAGACAACATGCTAATTCCTAATACTCACATGAATATTTTGGAGAACAACAAAGTGTAATTTGTCTTCACTTTTTAAATGAAAGATCTTAGATAAGTACATAGTAAGTTAGTAGATATTGAACTTAAAAATAAAATCTTTACTTTGTGTACTGCTAAGCTTAGTTTAAATATTTCTAGAAAAAAAAAAGATGCTTACTTTCATTTGCTATTTTGAAACAGAGTATCTGCAAAGTGGGAGAGCCACTGAAAAATCAGATGTATATAGCTTTGGAGTTCTCCTACTCGAGCTTGTAACTGGAAAAAGACCTACTGATCCTACATTTGTAAAGAGAGGCTTAAACGTGGTTGGTTGGGTAAGCTATGCAAGATTCTGAGTCTTTTCTTATGTTCTTTTATCGAACCATAACTAACGCAAATTTCTCTCATCTCTATATCAGATGAACACTTTACTGAGAGAGAATCAAGTGGAAGATGTAGTGGACAAAAGATTTACCGACATAGAGGCAGAGACAGTCGAAGCTGTTCTAGAAATAGCTGTGAAATGCACTGACGCAAACCCAGATGAGCGGCCAACAATGAACCAGGTACTTCAGCTGCTGGAGCAAGAAGTTATGTCACCTTGTCCTAGTGACTTTTACGAATCGCAATCAGATTATTGCTAAACCGACATAAAAGCTTGTTGGTGAGCATCAGTTATTTGTTGTGTACTCGCAGTAATGGTGGTCTTCTGGAAAGCATATTTTCCTGCGTGTAAATTATTTTACTTACAAAGTTTGATGTTCCTCATCCTCTTTTCAGACGAAACTCCGTCCCGCCCTTCTGTAGCAGTGAATTCTATTTGCTAATCAGATGCATTAGTAGCTTTCTTCCTGTCCCTCTTTCCGAAGCTTTTCATCGATCAATATAAATTATGTTGAATCAGAAAAATAGAAACTGCTTGTCTCTATATATATATATATATGCCTATATATGTGGGTCTATAGTCTTATGTTGTCTCTGTAATTGTAAATGTTTATATTTTAGCTGTGTTTCAAGTTATAACATTATATGTAATATCCATATTTAGAATTTAATTCGAGATTGATTTTAAAATTTTAAAAAAACATAAAAATATAATTTTTAAATTTATAAATTTTATTTAATATAAAATTAAAAAAAAATAAGTTGATGATGAAATTAAAAATAATTTTAAAAAAATAATGAAAATTTGAGTTCGGATGATATTTTTTTAAACAAAATTAGAAATTGATGATAAAACGTAATTAAAAAAAAAATTGTGCCACGTAGGCTAAGTCAGCAACTCCGACGAACCGAAGTGTGCCGCATGGCAAGGCACACTGACTCATTGCCACGCGGGAGGCCACGTTGACAATCTGCGTGCTCGCGATCGGACGGTTTGGATGCGTTCCTGCACGTGTGGACAGTTCGGATTTGTTCCCTCCTTAGACGCGATCGGACGGTCGGAATTAAACACGATGAATGGCCCTGATTCGTTCCCTCTTTAAACACGATCGCACAGTCGATATCAAATCAGGATAAATAGTGTTATTTATTTTCTCTTTAAACGCGATCGGACGGTCGAGATCAAACGCAATTAACAGCCTAGATTTAAGAGAGACGAGGATAAATATCTCACTTTATACCGAACCCAAACTCTAGCCGTTAGTCTCCCACCGGAGAAGAAGAACCAGTCACCGGTGAAGGGAGTCGACTGCCGATACGCCAGAGCAACCTCCGACCGCCACCAAAGATAAAAAATTTTCTATTTGCTCGAAATTTGATTTTGAACACCTCTATGGCCAAATCGGAGTATAAAGAACGGTGGATGATCCGAAAACTCCAGGTAAACTTCGGTAGTGGCGGCGCGGGAAAAATAATATATCGCATCCGATGAGCCTCTTTCTGTTTCCTGTT
>NW_019014028.1:0-18290 GCF_000150535.2 Carica papaya | reverse complement strand
CAGCCAGGGCACTACCACCTCGGGAAGTGCACTACTAGCGCATCGGGCAGCGCACTACCGCTGCCGGTGGAGGAGGCCCTCCTCCTTTATTTTTTGTGCTGAACATCTTTTTCTCCTGTCTCTTCACCAAATTTTGCCACTTTGTGCAAATTTGACTTTTCAAAAATTTTATAAATAGGTCTTCCAACCCCCATTCTCCCCACACTTCCATTCTTCCATTTTCTAAACTAAGAGAGAGAAGGAGAGAGAGAGAGAGTAATCTAGTTAGAGAAGGAGAAAAATAAAAAAGGAACGGTGAAGGAGAAAACGTCAAGATTTTGGTAAGAAATTTAGTATTTCTTTCGATGTCTTAAGGGATATTTTTAGATAAAATAAACTTATTAAGTATGATGATTCTTATTTTGTCTACGTGTATGCCTTTATGTTTATAGTTTAGATAAGTTGAATTGTTCTTTTTTTCAAGCATACTATGTGAATTATAGATACTTGATGATTTGCATGTAATAAAATATAACATTAAGTCGGTATTATTGCCTGGGAAAAATAAAGAATAAAAAGAAGAAAAGAGAAAAGTAGAATGAAACATGAATGGTCTGAAATACATATCTGTATTAAATTGCATATTGCATCAAGTGTCTCGTTAGGCTTTTTATCTTTGAGGGGTGTTTGTTTCCCTAGCCCTTCAGGGTATCTTTTTCCCACCTCCCCAATCTTGTCTGGAAAGACATAAGAGGACCAGTCCTAGTGGATGACGGCGTACCCTCTGATGAGAGTGGTAATGCGAATATTTGTTAGGGGTCACCCTTGACTAAGTACTATCGTGATGTAGATATTTGATAGGGCCACTATGGCTGATATGGCCGTGGTGTAGATCGTACAATGGTTTGGCCAGTCGAAAATGGGTTTGAACAAATTTTCATATCTGTATCTAATATGGTTATTCTATTTGGGTAGTTGGAAATCTGTATCTACCGTCAAACTTGAAAATATTCCAAAGACTGCTTTTAGAACATGATATCGCCATTATGAGTTCTTAGTCTTACCTTTTAGGTTGACAAATGCCCTGATGGTATTTATGGATATGATGAATCAGATATTTGAGTCCTGGCTAGATTAGTTCGTTATTGTATTTATTGATGATATACTGATTTATTCAAAGAGTCGAGAAGAACATGCAGAATACTTGAGAAATGTTTTGAAAACCCATAGGAAAGAGAAATTATATGCAAAATGTAGTAAATGTTCATTCTGACTCAAATAGATTGCCTTTTTAGGTCACGTGGTTTCCAAGGATGGAGTATTTGTGCACTCAGCAAAAATTAAGCCTATTATGTGATTGGAACATTCCATTACTGTGAAAGGTGTTCGTAAATTTTTGGGTATGGCTAGGTACTATCGCTGATTCGTGAAGGAATTTTCTAAGATTGCAACCCCCTTACTTGGCTAACTAGGAAAGATACTAAGTTTGAATGGACTACAGACTGTGATAATAGTTTTAAAAAACTTAAAATTTGACTTGTGACAGCTCCAGTTTTAGCTCTACCAAGTGGATCAGGAGGTTATACAGTATACACTGACATATTAGGTCAGGGTTTAGGATGTGTTTTAATGCAACATCGTAGAGCGATCGCATATAGGTCAAGACAATTGAAGAACCATGATTGAAATTACCCAACTCATGACTTGGAATTAGCTGCAATTATATATGCTCTTAAGATCTAGTGTCATTATTTGTATAGAGAGACGTTTAAGATTTATACTGACCACAAGAATCTTAAATATCTTTTCATGCATAGGGAACTAAACATGCGCCAACATAGATGGATGGATCTTTTTCAGGACTACGATTGCAAGATATCATACCATCCAGGAAAAAGAAATGTGGTGGCTGATGCATTGAGTCGCAGGACTTCAAGTACGATAGCAAAACTAATAGCTTCTAAATGGAAATGTAACACCCCATCCATCGTTGTGCTTAATTGATTTGGAAAACCCTATTTATTCGGGTCATTCACCACATTGAATTTATTTAATTTTCTCTGCATGATATTTATCGTAATTGGTAAAAAATTTAGTTGATATTTAATTATTTTGTTTTTATTTAATTTTAATTTTATTATTTAATTATTTTTTTGCATTTAACTTATTTAAATTATTTTTAGAAAATTGAGAGAAATCGAAAAAATGCCAAAACGGGAAGAAATCCTATGGGGAAGCAGAATTGCACGCGTGGATGCTTGGTATTGTGCGCGTGCACACGTGTGTATAGTAGATGCGGGACGAGCGCACAGTGCACATGTTCCATTTTCGCGCACACACGCAGGGGATGTGTACATAGTGTGCACATCCCATCCGCGTGCACGGCGCGGGGACAAGTTCTACGTGTGTTTTGTCACGCGTAGGTGGGCCATCTGCGCGTCATCTCACATGTAGACAAGCACCACACACTGTGTGCGCAACGTCCGCGTAGTAGGCTTGTGCTAATAGGCCCTGCGCGCGCAGCAGGAGACACTGTCGCCTCGGGTGGTGCGCTGCAGTCGGCAGTGGAGGAGACCCTCCACCCTCTTTTTTATATTGAACATCTTTTTATCCTCTCTTCACTAGATTTTGTCACTTGGCACGAATTCGACAGTTCTAAAATTCTATAAATTGATTCTTCCCCTTCCATTCCTCCCCACATTTTCATTTTTCCATTTTCTAAGATTTAGAGAGAGAGAGAGAGATAGTAGTCTAGTGAAAGAAGGAGGGAAAGAAAGAAGAACGGTGAAGGAGAAAACATCAAGGTTTCAGTAAGGAATCTAGTATTTCTTTCGATATCTTAAGGAGTGTTTTTAGATAAACTAATACCATTAAATATGATGATTGGGATTTTGCGTATTTTGTATGCCTTTGTATTCACGGTTTAAATAAGTCAAATTTTTCATGTTTTGAAGCATGCTATGTGAATTGCAGACACTTTATGAATTGCATGTAATAAATATAATATGGAATTGGTAAAACTAAAAAGTACAAAAAGAAAAAGAAAAGAGAAATGTTGAATGAAGCATGATTGGTCTGAAGTATATCTGTATTGACATGTATATTGCATCAAGTATCTCGTTAGGCTTTTTATCTATGAGGGGTATCTGTTTTCCTTGCCCTTCGAGGTATTTGTTTCCCCCTCCCCTATCTGGTCTGGAAAAAACGTAAAAGGACTGCTTTTAGTGGATGATGGCGTACTCTTTGACGAGAGTGGTCACCCGTGGCTAAGTAATGTCGTGACTATAAATATCTATTAGGGCCACTATTTTTGGTATCACCGTGGCCGTACATCTTGCCATGGTTTAGCTGGCTAGAAATGGGCATGTGCAAATTATCGTATTTGTATCTGATCTAGTCATTCCACTTGTATAGTTTGAAATCTGTATCTGCCTTTAAAGATGGAGGTAGTAACAACTTCGCGAAGCATGACATAAAAGTCTGAGCATTTCACGATCTATTTGATTTTTTCTATTATCTGACATGATGTATGTTTGATTTATTCATATTAATGTACTGTGTTCTTAATAAATAAATTATTTTTATAATGTAAAATCAGTCTACGAAAAGGCCAAATGGTATGCTTGTAAGTTAAAATAATTCACCTTTAAAATCTTACTTTGTTAATTTAATACTATTTTCCTTACTGAGCATATGGAACTCACTCTTTCAATCCCCTTCCCACTCATATAAGGAAAAAAATGAGGAACCACAGGCTGACATACCCTTAAAAGTCTATGAGAATCCTGTGGATCCATAAAATTAAGTGCATGATTGTTTCCACACTCTGATGAGTCCAATAGCAAAGTGAAATAAGTGGTCTTCTTTTATGTTTTATTTTTTTTGTATTTTGTAGCCACTTCAGGGCTCAGTTATATGTATGTAATTGGAATTCATATATATTTGTAAGGGATTTGTAATAAGTTTGTTCCGCTACATAAATTTTATCATGCACTCATTATTCTGAATTTGTATCAAATACCCATTTGCCTTAATTAGCATTTGGGATGCCACAGATGGTATTAGAGCAGAATAATTGCGGATCAAATTCCTTACATTGAGGCTTTAAGTAGAAAAAGCCCTTAGAGTACCTAAGAAAAATAAGTCCTCTTTTTAAAATTTGACCACCAACTTGTGTCTTCTTTTCTTTTATAGGAATGACACGAGGAAGACCATCTGTAGAGTGTACTGACCGACCTGAAGGCCCAGATCATCCAACCAAGGCTGAATTTACTGAACTCTTCTAAGCTATCCAAGGGTTAACTGCAACCATAGGACAAAATCAAGCCAACCCTTGTCCCCCTCCTGTCCCCAAATTCTAAGACACCAAAAGATCCATTTCGTATAACATAATAGAGTTTAAGAAACTTAAACCCCCACACTTTGAAGGTGGCTGTAATCCTTTAGTAGCTGAAGCTTAGATCCTTTAGATAGAGAAGCTCTTCTTTATTCTAGACCTGACCGAGGAATAGAAAGTTCCCCTTATAGCCTTCATGCTAAACGGCGAAGCAGAATACTATTGGCCACTTAAAAAAGAAGTCTTGCCTACTATATCCACCTAGGAAGTTTTCATGGATGCATTATTTGATAACTTTTTCTCTGCCTATGTCTGGGAAAAGAAAGAGGAGGAATTTTAGGATCCCCATTAAGGGAGTATGACAGTTCCCCAGTATGCAGCCCATTTTGTTCAACTATCTAGGTTTACCCTCTAATGGTCACCCCTGAAAGCCAAAACATTAGGAAGTTTCTCAAGGGCCTTCGCACCGACATCTATGACTGAGTCGCGCTGTTGAGGCCCAGATCGTATGCAGAGGTGCTTAAACATGATTAGTTGGCTGAAGATCTCATCTCGGCCAAGCACCAACGCATTGCCCCAGTTTGTACCCAACAACAACCCCAATGTCTCAGAAGGACATTGTTTGACCAAGTAGGTAGCAAACTTGATAAATGAACTAAAGTTGCCCTTCTCCCTACTTTGCCTCCGCCTACAGTTCAACCTGCTTGATCTAACCAACCCTGTTAACATTGTGGTCACTTATATGGTGACCTGCCCTATTAGCATATCAATAACGCCTGTTATCAGTGCGGAAGCACCCAACACCTTATAAAGGACTACCCCAAGCAACCAAAGGATGTAGCCCAACCTATATCACAAGGTTGCGTGTACCACTTGGATGAACTTGGTGCCCTTCCTACTCATGTCCTGATCCGGGGTATGTTTTCTATTCATGATACTTCTGCCAAGGCTTTGATTGATATATGTGCAACTCACTCTTTTATTTTCTGTATATTTGTGTGTAATCTTGATTTTAGACTAGAACCTTTAGCAAAAACATTAACGTTAGAAACTCCCTCTAGGGGACTGCTAGAGGCTCATTGTGTATATAAAGATTGTAGAATAAAAGCTTCAGGAATAGAGATATTTGTAAATCTGATAATTTTAGATTTTATAGGATTTGATGTGATATTATGAATGGATTGGTTGAAAAAGTGTAGAGCTATAATCAATTGTGAAAGTAAAATTGTAACTTTACGATCTCCAAAAAAGGAATAAAATTGTGTTATTATTTTCCTTACCAATGAATGAATAAGACTATGGGTGTTGATCTTGCTGTGTGTACCATAACAATTGTTTGCAACTTCCTAGATGTCTTTCTGATCAAACTCCTGGTTTACCTCCTCTGCGAGAAGTAGAGTTCTTAATTGAATTATTGACCGAAACCTAGCCAATCTCGAAGCCTGTCTATCATATGAGTCGTGCTAAGCTAACAGAGCTGGAGCATCAACTTTCTGACGTTATTACCTGGAAGTTTATTCACCCTAGCCATTCTCCTTGGGGCACTATGGTGTTGTTCGTGAAGAAAAAGAATGTTCCCTCAGAGTCTACATGGACTATCGAGAACTTAATTAAGTGACCGTTAAAAGTAAGTACCCCTTACCTTAAATCAGTGACCACTTCAATTAACTGCAAGGAGCCATGGTCTTCTCTAAGATCGATCTTAAGAAAAGATACCACCAGTTAAGAGTCAAAGACGAAGATATTTTAAAAACTGCCTTTTGATGCAGGAATGATTTGTATAAGTTCAGGATAATGCTGTTGGAATTAATCAATGCCCTTGCAGCTTTCATGCACCTAATGAATAGAGTTTTTCAGTAGGCACTAGATCAATACGTCATTATTTTTATTGATGACCTCCTAATGTATTCCAAGAGCTGTGAAGAACATGCAGTGCACTTGACTAAAGTGTTAGAGACTCTTCGCCAGAAATTACTACATGCTAAATTGAGCAAATGCTCTTTCTGGTTGGAATTTGGTTCTTGTAACTCCTAAGAAAAATATATTTAAAATTGATTGTAATGTTGTATATTATTATTGCAAGCTTTTTTATTCCATGAAAGCATTAAGACAGGCTCGAATATTTGTTTATGAGCCTCCAAAAATATTGATCATCTGTTGATTTAAATTTAACAAATAATTATCTATTTATTATTTTTTTAACGAACTATGATAAATAAATCAAATACACTTAGTTTAAGCATATTAGATTGAATTAATAATGAGATATATTACTTCAATATTAGTCTTCCGATCAAAAGAAATAATTTTTTAAAAAAGTAATAAGATGTTATATAACAGAGATAGTTTTTAGTTATAGATAATATTTTATAGTCAGTTCAATAGAATTTTGATAAAATTTCTTTTGCTTGTTTTACCATTTATATAAGATACACTAAATTTTTAGGCTGAGACAATCTTTGATCATGCACCATTCTTTGGTGGTAACTTACTACCAATCTATTTAACAATTTTATCTTTTATATCTCAAAATATTTAATAATCCCATTTTTCTAGGACCCAAGAATTTTTGAGTATTAGGAAAAACATCCAATTCTTTACTATTTTTTAGGAAATAATATCTGCATATATTTAAAAGAAAGCCAATAGCATATCACTATTTTCTACTAAATCAGATTCTTTATTTTATTTAGGAATTTTAGTAAAATTTTCTTAAATTATAAGATTATGAAAATTTCATCTTATATATATTTATATACGTCCATTTATACATAATGTGAAGAAAATTTTGATGCTAAAAATAAGCTTTAGGGCTAAAAATTTAGGTAAAAATGAAGAGACAACATAATTTGAGGGGACAAAATGTTGACTGTGAGCTAAGAGGAAGAGAGAACAAATTAATTACTTGAATAGAAAAGTGTCCAAGGAGGATGAATTTTTAATTTTGAAACTTTAATAGACCATATGGTGGAATAATTTTTTTATATATAATTATCTTTTAAAATTTTGTACGAGGTCAGTAATAAGTTAAAGCTAACTCAAAAAATTTGCAAATGTATCACATTAATTAAACTTACAAGATTAGTAATAAGTTAAGTTAATATTACCAAGTAAATTTTGTACGAGTATTCAATCATTTTAAAGGCTCACAAGGTGTTAAATATGTGACCATGTAAACCTTTAGTTTACAGTTCAAAATGTTATCATTATCGACTTATATTTTTTATATTACACTATGTAGGATATTAAAAGATATTTTATAATTTTCATTAACAATTAAATTATGTTTCTAATATTAAATTTTAACCTCTTTTTATATATTGGTATATATGATTTAAATTAAGATATTGCATTAAAATAATGACATTATTGTAAAGTATTGTAAATTTTCAAAAGAAACAAACAAATGTATCACATTAATTAATAAAAATAATGCAATCAATGAAAAGAAACAAAGAGAATTTACGAATGAAATAAATATTTAGCATGTTGATCAGCATTCATACTTAACAAAAAAAAGAGTTAGTGATCACATTTTTCATGAAGCCAAAATGTTTTTGTATTAGAAAAAATATTCAAATGTTTAATAAACTATTGATTCTCATAAAATAACAAATGCATTTGAAGACAAAAAAAATAAAGTTGCTTATCACAAATTTCTATCTAATTAGAATTTTAATATCTTATAAGGATTTTGATGAAGTTCACGTATATAATAGTATTATATCAAAATGAAAAAAATAAATTCAACTTTATCACCCATTTTTTATACCATATGTGCGCATAAAAAATGTGATGCATTTGTACCTTTAAATTTAAAATATTAGATAATTTTTGTTACATGTTTTTTATTCTTAAATCACTAATTTTAAATTAAAAAATTATTAAGTGATTGTGATCCTCTAAGTTTTATTTTTAAAATATTTTAATAAAAATTTATGGTGTCATACTTGTGTGATCGATAAATTTATTTATATTCTAAAGCACTTAACACTTAATTATCTAATTTTACTAAGGTAATAACTATACATACATATTTATATACAATATGGTAAAGAAATATGAACAGGGTAGACTTGGTTAATTGTTATTATTAAATTAGTTTTATAAAGATAAAAATTACGAAATTAAAAAATAGTTAGTAGAAAATATTCAAGGCTATTTCCATCTATCTCATTTTCCTTCCTTCACTTTTCCTTTTGAGCTGTTCCAATAGAACTCACCATCTTCACCTAGAATTCTGAATTTTCATAAAACTAATCTTCTAAAAATTGAAAAAAAATATTGTAAAACTATCTAAATTTTTAACATTATCTCAACAAAACTATTTCTTGCTTTTCAAGATAAATAGTTAATAAGTTCTTCCGCACAAAGATTAAATTCAAAAGTAATTTTATTTGAAATGACTCATTTTGTACTATAATGGCAGTCATAGAACTAATAAAATCAATGTTCACAAGAATTTTATATAAATTAAGTAAAATATCTAATAAGTATAATAATATCAAGTCCTAAATAGTCAAGGATTCTTTATTTAAGAAATAACGTTTTAAATAGCCACAATTCTTTATTTACTTTAAATAGTTTATAATTCTTTATTTAAGTTCAAAGATTTTGTAAGTCATAGTATAAAATAAGAATTACAATTTTCACAGCCTGCACAAAATAATCAACCCTACACATTTATCCCTTCATTGATGCAAAGAATAAGTATCGTGAAAAGTTGATTATCCTCTCTATGTATTTTACATTGTTATTGTTACCAACTTGTGATTTTACATTATAGTATACTTTGATTAGGATCTTAAAGGATATTTTAAATTTTTTATTAACAATTAGATTAAGTTTGTAAGGTTAATTACTAATCAATCTTTATATATTGGTATATAAATACATGATTTAAAGTAAAAATATTACATTAAAATAATAAATCATATTATTGTAAAGTACAATCAATGTTTTTGTGTAACATCTCAATAAAATTGCCTTTTTTAACTTTTTAAAAGATAAATAACGAAATAAGTTCTTTAGCACATAGATTAAAATTCAAAAGTTAATTTTAATACAGTTGATGACCATAAAATTAATTAAATCAATGTTTTTAATTATTTTATATATATTAAGTAAGACATCACATAAATATAATAAAATCACATCTCAAATAACGATAGATTATTCATATAAGTTAAAGACTTCAAAAAATGAAACCACTTTCCAAATAGTCATAGATTCTTTATTTAAGTTCAAATATTTTATAAGTTATAGTATAATAAAATCAATATTTTCCACAGCCTATATAAAATACTCAGTCATATGTCATTTATCCTCCCATTACAATTCAATTATTCTTCACTTAAACTTAGTCTTCTTGACTGGTGCAACAAAGAAGTATAGCAAAAATTTGGTTTTCCAAAGTCTACATAACCTCTCAAGTTATTTATTATAGATTAAACACAAGGGTACGCACTTAACCTTCATTCAGTTGAAGAAAGAAAAAAATAAGTTTCTTTCCATTCTTTTTAATATTCAGGCATTAATATAAAATCCAAATGTTCGATGGTAATATTTTCTATAGT
Organism: Carica papaya; assembly: GCF_000150535.2. The sequence continues at coordinate 8,399 of NW_019014028.1, read as the reverse complement.
CTAAATCTCAGGCCATAATGTTTGAAGGAGGAAGCTTTTGAGAAGATCTGTGCCAACAAAATCTTACGAGATCCAAGACCATGTTGCACTTGTTCCCACTCGGTAAGGCTTCACTTGTGCCATCCATACAAAAATTATTTTCCATTAATTTTATTGTAAATGTATTTTTCTTGGATAATTTTCTTTATGATAAATTATCTAACTATATTGATTAAATTAAAATTATTACTACAGCTAAATGGCTTCAATTTCATTCACTAGAAGAACGAACTTGATAGGTTCGTTCCTGATCCATACAAGATTAAGTTTAACAAGATATCAGGTTACAAGTTTGAGGAGCATGAAATAGAGCTAGTGAAGTTTTTTATGAGGAAAACAATCAACTTGGGAATTTGGTTCTTGTAACTCCCAAAAAAAAATGCTCTTAAAATTGATTGTAACATTGCATATTATTATTGCAAGCTTTCTCTATTCCTCACGAGCATCGAAACAAGATCGAATATCTATTTATGAGCCTTCCAACAATACTGATAATCTATTGATTTAAATTTTATATATAATTGTCCACTTACTATTTTTTTAACAAAGTATAAGAAATGAATTCAATACGCTTAGTTTAAGCATAGTAGATTGAATTACAAACGAATAATATTATTCTTCCCATGAAAAGAAAGATTTTGTTTTAAAGAGTGATAAGATATTATATAACAGAGATAGTTTTTCGTGATAGCTAAGACTTTATAGTCACTTCAATAAAACTTTGAGAAAATTTATTTTGCTTGTTTTACCATTTATATAGGATATACTAATTTTTAAGGCTGAGATGATCTTTAATGATATACTATTCTTTGGTGGTAGCTTACTACCAATTTATTTAATAATTTTATCTTTTATCTCTCAAAAAAATTAATAATCTCATTTTTCTAGAACACAAGAATTTTGATTATTAGGAAAAAGATCGAATTCTTTAATAAACCATTATTTTTCGTGAAATAATATTCGCATATATTTTTAAAAAAGTCAATAACATAATACTAATTTCTACTAAATCAGAATCTTTATTTCATTTAGGGATTTTAGTAAAAGTTGCTTAAATAATAGGATTATGTTAAATCAAAAAATAAATTCAATGATACCTCACACCTCTTTTAAATATGTTTTATATGTACATATTTTACAAATATAAATATGCCTACTTAAATAATATGTAGCATTATTGTTAGAGAATTTTTTAGATAGAAAAAGAATATACATATATGTACATATGCAACCAAAATAATGATAAAGATGTACATCTCATAAAGCTAATCAGGATACCTCCACCTTTTATTAGTCAACGCATCATGATAGAGCCTATAATCCCTAGTAATGCAGAGGCAGAAAAGTATTTCGTTTTTATAGCTTGTGCAGGTAATGAATTCGCTCTGGTAGAACTGTTGTTTTCCACTCATGAGCCTTGATATCTTTTTTAGCTTTACAGCAAGCTTACAGTATTTGATTTTGTACTTCTATACAAATAAAAAATCTTATAGGTATTCCTTCTGCCCATAAAAGTAATGGGACAAATAAAAAATTGAATGATTTTTTACTTCTATACAAATAAGAGATCTTGTACATATTCCTTCTGCCAATAAAAGTCGTGTAACAAATGATAGATCCTCAAATAAGTAAACTATGTCATAAATTTATATAAGTATCTTAATACCAATTTATTTTATCATAAGACCTAACATTTTCGAATAGTACACATTATTGCTAATTGCATCTCTATGCCACCAATTCCATGTACATAATATTAATTGATAATTCTATCTTTTATTCATATATATACATTCATTTATACATATCGTGAGAAAATATTGAGGTTAAAAATTAGTTTCAAAGCTAAAAATTAAGGTGAAAATTAAGAGACAACATAATGTGAGGAAAAAAAAAGTTGACTGTGAGCTAAGAGGAAGAGAGAACAAATTGATTACTTGAATAGAAAAGCTTCCAAAGAGGATGAATTTTTTATTTTTAAGCTCTAATAGACCATGTGGAGGAATTCTCATAAAACTCATCTTCTAAAAATTAAAAAAAATTAGGGTAAAATTTTATAAATTTGATAGTACCTAAAAATTACATCATTATCACCTGCTTTTGGGTTGTTGAACTTGATGTACGTTATCTAATCTGACTTATTTTCTATATTTTGTTGTATTATAGGATATAAGGATGAATCGAGGAAAAACATCATGAAAAAGGAAGAATGCATGAAAAGAGTCAGTAGGCCCTTCTAGCTCTCAAGGTCATTGACAAGTTAAATCCTGTGGACATTTCCAGGACTGCTTAGCAACAAAGAACCAACTAACGAATGTTTCTTAGTTGGTTTGGTAATAAGGAAGGATTGGTTGTCTGAACGTTTTCGACAATTGTAACTGATTTGCCATATTTTGTGTAAAACAAACCCTTACATCTATGATCAATTACATTACTGGAGCTAGCTATTTTGTCAACTAGGAATTCTTCTTATAATTGTTTTAATTTCTAATTTTCAACCAAGACTTTGTTTAATATTATTTTGCTCGCTATTTTTTCTATATTTTGCGTATTTGATTTTACCAAACTCCCCTTTGTTTGCTTTTTACTCGTTGGTCAAGAAAGAAAATTATTTTTCAATTCCCTATGGACTCGACCCTTCTTATCACTACTATAATATTGTTTTATTAGTTAATTAAGAATTTATTTTTGGTAGATTCGACACTCGTCAAAATTTTTAACATTATCTCAATAAAATTGTTTCTTATTTTTCGAAGTAGATAGCTAACAAGTTCTTCCGTACAAAGATTAAATTAAAAAGTCAATTTTATGTGAAGTGACTCATTTTGTACTATAATGGCAGCCATAGAACTAATAAAATCAAAGTTCATAAGAATTTTATATAAATAAAGTAAAATATCTAATAAGTACAATAAAATCAATTCCCAAATAGCCATGGATTCTTTATTTAAGAAATAACATTTTATATAGCTACAATTGTTTATTTACTTTAAACAGTTTATGATTCTTTATTTCAATTCAAAGATTTTATAAATTATAATCTAAAATAAGACTTACGTTCTTCACAACCTTCACTAAATAATCAATCCTACATAATTATTCTCTTCTCACATTGTAATTATTCTTTAATATTTAGTTACTTGAAGTTTTCCTACACCGTTCTTCTTTTTTCTCTTTCCCTCTCTAGATCACTTTCTCTCTCTAAACTCTTGGAAGATGGAAGAGTGGAATGGAAGTGATGAGGAAATGGAGGAAAATGTCCCTATTTATAGAAAATAGCAATAATCCGATTTGCATTAATTTACAAAATTCAGTGAAGAGAGAGAGAGAGTTAAGTAGAAGATGATTGATTTGACGTGACATAATGACAACATGGAAAACAGAGAAAAAATTCCTTAACCAGCGGTGGTACACTGCCCAAGGCAGTGCATGGCGCCCAAGGGGTCGGCTGCGCACTGCCCGAGGTAGTAATGCACCTTAAGAGGCCAGCCACGTGCTGCAAATGCTGGCCTACCCTGCCACACACATGAGCTAGCCTGTGTATGCGCAAGGCCTGTAACGCGTAGCCCCCAGGCGCACAAGCCTATCCACTTAGGCCTACTGTGCTGATGACGCATGCACAATGCGTAGCGCCAAGCTCTGTTCATGTGCGATGTGATGTTAGCGGACTGGCCTACCTGCGTATGACAAGGCGCATGCGTAGGACAGGCCCCGCGACCCATGCGGATGGGATGTGCGCACAGTGGGCACATTTTGTGCCTATTCGCGCATGCACGCAAGCACACAGTGCGTGATGCCAGCATGGGCGAACCTCTCCCGCAGGATTTTTCCCATTTTTTTTCATCTTCTCCTGAAAAATTATTTTCAATAAAAATAAAATAATAATAATGCATAAAATAAATCAAGATAATAATAAAATAAAAATAATTATAACAGATAAAATAAAATAAAGTTCAAAATAAAAATAAAATCACAAAATCAGTATAAAATTAAAATCACAAATTACGATGTAAAGCTACGAAAAAAAATTCAAATGAGTTCAGGTGACCTTAAGACCCAAATAGATAGGGATTTTCCAAATATAAATTTAGTGTGGTGGTGAGCAGAGTGTTACACCCCCCCACCTTAAAAAATTTTATCCTCCAAATTTGTTTCGAATAGGTCTGGGAACTTTACTCTCATCTTGTTTTCCAACTCCCACGTAGCCTCTTCCGAAGTATGGTGCTACCATTTCACCTTCACCTTAGGGATTGTCGTATTATATAAAACTTTGTCGATCCAATCAAGAATTTTCCATGGGAAGTTCCTCGTAAGTCATATCGGCTTCTACTTGTATCTCATCATAAGGAATGATATGAGAAGGGTCAGGGTGGTATCTTTTGAGCATAGAGATGTGGAAAGCATCATGTAGACTTGAAAACTCTCGAGACAAGGTAAAGTGGTACGCTACGGGTTCAATATACTCCACGATTTGAAAAGGTTATATAACAGGGGCTCAACTTTTCTCTTTTCTTGAACAACATTTTTTCCTTCTAGGGAAAAATCTTAAGGAAAACTTGATCTCCAACAGTGAATTCCAGGGGTCTTCTGCAATTATTAGCGTAACTCTTCTGTCGAATCTAGGGGTAGCCAAGTTCCTATGAATGATCACAACCTTCTCAATAGTCTCATGGATGAAGTCTGGTCGCAAATGACACTAGTTTTTTGACTTCACTCCAACAAGTGGGAGAACGGCAAGGCCTATCGTACAGGGCTTCATGCAGAGCCATACCGATGCTGGAATGATAACTGTTATCATAAGCAAATTTGCACAGGGGAAGATACCCATGCCAGCTATCGCCAAAGTCAAGGATGCAAGTGCACAACGTCTTCTAGTGTCTAGATAGTGCGTTTAGACTGACCATCAGTTTATGGATGATAAGTTGTACTGAAGTACAATCTAAACCCAAATACTTCTTAAAAAATGTCCCAAGAGGGGGAGGTGAATCGAGGGTCTTTATCAGATACAATAGATGAGGGAACACCACGGAGTGAAATAATCTCATCAAAGTAGAGGCGGGCTAATTTACTAATGGAGTCAATGGTCTTGATGGGCAAGAAATGAGCAGTCTTTGTTAGCCTGTCAACGATGGGCTAAATAGCATTATGACCACAACAGGTCCTGGGTAGTCCGGTGAAAAAATCTATGGTTACATGCTCCCACTTCCATTTTGGAATCAAAGTGATGAGGAAATGGAAGAAAGGGTCCCTATTTATAGAAAATAGGGATCGTCAGATTTGTGCCAAGTGACAAAATCTAGTGAAGAGAGAGTTGAGTGAAAGATGATCGATTTGATGCAACACAATGGCAACACAAAAAATGGAGGAAAAATTCCTCTAGCGATGGCAGCACACTACCCAAGGCACCCCAAGATGCCCAAGGGGATGGTAGCGCACTGCCCAAGGCGGTAGTGCACCTCACAAGGCTGGTCACGCGTTGCAGGCCTAGCCTAAAGGCGCCGGCCTACCCTACCGTGCGTGTAACACTCCAAATCTCGATATGCAGCGCAATTCCTACTCATGTCATTTTTACACAAAATATGCATATGCGTAGCTAAAAAATTTAAAATACAACCTAACATCTCATGTGATATATACAGTAGTTATATATACAGAACATGAGGTCAAAATTTAGAGTTTAACAAAACAAAATGAAAATTTCTAAAATATGAACAAATATACATGAACAGGAACCTTTTTACAAGTTTTACTCGTCCCGTAACGGTTTTGGCTCTTCTTTCTTCTCTGAAAAACCTAGATAATATCTCATGTAAAAACACACAATATGAGACAAGTGCAGTAATAATGTTTTCAATACAAAATTTATTTGTAATTTCTATCATTTTCTAAACCAAAAATTGCTTATTCAATATAATTGGTTCGGACATTCTAGTTTCACATGTTTCTGATCGAATTTCTTAATTTTACTCAAATATCATTTACAACCTCGAAGTATAACTGCATACTCTCGAAAGAACATATATACACTTGAATATCATTCTTAAACTCGAAGTATAACCTTATACACTCAAAAGATTATATATACACTCAAAAGGTCATCTATAAGCTTTTATCGTGTGATGCCGTTTATGTCTTCATCGAGGAGAGGCAAAATAGATTCCCCCATCGCATGAATAGTACACACACAAAAACTCACAATGGCTACAGTAGTTACGTTTGCTAGGTGATCTATACTCATAAAAATCTATCCATATTTGAACTAGGTTTCAAACTCTATCCATGTGCAGGTTCACCATGCCCGCTGAACTTCAGCCACACACAACACTCTCCTCCTCGATTCAGACTAAACGAGAAGGTATCCAGAGTCCATACCCTATTAACTCACATCCTCTCATTTCCAAATTCTTATTTATTTCCCTCTTATTCTATTTTTCTCTTAAATTTTATTTAAATTAATCATTTCATAATAATAATTATTTCCTTTCTATTTTTATTCATTTTCTTACATTATTTTATTTTCTTTGTCTCAACCTTTTGTTTAATCCTTTTGCTTAATTGTTGATTATTTTTAAATTTTATTTTACTTTTTATCACCAGTTCAAGTATTCCTTAGTCCTTGATTTTTTTCTAGTTTCCATCTCATAGATTCCTAACATATATTTGTATGTATAGTATGGTAAACAAATGTGAATATGGTAGACTTGGTTAACTGTTATCATTAAACTGGTTTTCTAAAGACAAAAATGGTGAAATTAAAAAATAGTTAGTAAAAAATATTCAAAGCTATTCTATTTATCTTATTTTCCTTCCTTCACTTTTCCTTTTGAGTTTTATAGTTCTAATAGTGCTCACCATCTTCTAGAAATTGAAAAAACATTGTAAAATTAAATAAATTGTTAGAGAATTTTTTAGATTAAGAAGACTAGAAAGTTGAGTTTTTGTTACTTATAATTTTAAAATATATGTTGTACAAAAAAATAATCTACTGATTTTAATTTATGTGATGTGATTTAACAATCTTAATATGTATTATGCAAGACAAGTAAAGGAACAAATATTCAAGAAATTCGAGTAGTCAGGAAATTCCTAGATGTCTTCCCTGAAAACCTACCAAGATTACCTATAGATCGAGAAGTGGAATTCACCATTGATCTTCAACCAGGTACTCAATCGATTTCATTGGCCTCATACAGGATAAGCTAAATTGCAATGAAGGAGTTGGGGAAGCAGGTTCAAGAACTTTTGGATAAGGGTTTCATCCAGTATATTGTGTCCCTTTGGGGTACTCCAGTCACATTTTAAAGAAGAATGATGGGACATTGAGATTATGCATAGATTATAGGGAGCTAAATAAAGTTACAGTCAAGAATAAGAACTCTCTTCCTAGAATTGGTGATCTCTTTGACCAATTAAAGGGTGCACTAGTCTTTTTAAAGATTGAACTACGTTCGGGATATCATCAAATAAAGATAAAAGCTGAAGAAATTCTGAAGATAGCTTTTTGGCCTAGATACGGGCATTATGAATTTTTTGTCATGCTGTTTGGGTTAACAAATACGCCCACAATCTTCATGGACCTGATGAATAGGCTCTTCAGACAATTTTTAGATCAATTTTTCATACTCTTCATTGATGACATCTTTGTCTACTCTAAGAGCAAGGAGGAACATGTTTCGCATCTGGCTCATGTTTTGCAGGTTCGCAGAGAAAAGAAGTTGTATGTAAAGTTAAGTAAGTATGGTTTTTGACTTGATCAGGTTGCCTTTCTGGAACATGTAATATCAAAAGATGGTGTGTCAGTGGATCCCCGCAACATTGAGACCGTGTTAAATTGAGAACAACCTACTATAGTCGAGGATATTAGAGGATTTTTTGGATTAGCTAGGTATTACTGTAGATTTATGAAGGATTTCTCCAAGATTGTAGCTCCTCTTACTCGGCTTACAAAGAAGGATGTTAAATTTGAATAAGATAAAGCATGTGAGAGAAGTTTCAAAGAGCTAAAGATACGGTTAACAACTATGCCTATATTGGCTCTACCGAATAGAACTGATGGATATACAATATACAGTGATGCTTCTTATCAGGAATTGGGATGTGTACTAATGCAGAATGGACAAGTCATAACTTATGGGTCAAGACAACTAAAGATACATAAATGAAATTACCCCACTCATGACTTGGAACTTGCTGTGATTGTTTACGCCTTGAAACTCTAGCATCATTATTTGTATGTTGAGACATTCGAGATCTATACTGACAATAAAATTCTGAAATATATTTTTACTCAGAAGGATCTCAACATGCATTAGAGGCAATGGATGGAACTCCTAAAAGATTATGATTGTATCATCCAGGCA
>NW_019014026.1:7273-19310 GCF_000150535.2 Carica papaya | reverse complement strand
AATTGGGGTAAAAGTGAAAATAATAAAATTTTGGCCATGTGGACTGCCACATCAGCAGCGTGGCCGATCGTTGTGTGTCGGGTGGCAGACACGTGGGCACGTGTCCATGTTCGGAGGTCACGCAGGCGATCCTCATGCTAGCAGATCCAATAGTCCAGATCTCCTCCCACGCTCACGGACAGTCCAGATTTATTTCCCTTTAAGGTACGATCGAATGGTCTTGATTTTATTTGATCGTGCGGTCTAGATTCATTCCCTAGATAGGATTAATATAACAGCTGAGAATGAACCACGTCTCCTTAAATGAACGACCCAGATTTAACAAAGAGGAATATTTAAACTCCTCTTCCATAGGAAACCTTAACCCTTGTTGCCAATAAGAGATCAGAGAAGAAAAAAAGGGGTGGCTGGAAGTGAACCAGTCCCTAAAGAAGAAGACTGGTCGCTGTCACAGCAGTACCGGAGCCACCGCCAATGTTGAAGAGGTAATTTTTTCTCCCTTCTCATTCAGAATTCAATTTCAAACCTCCCTACATCCATATCAGAGCCAAAGCACCAAAGGGTAAGCCCAAAAACGTGACCAGAGCTCGGCCGAACTGTTGCAACCCAAAACCACTCCGATGAGCCCTTTCCCATTTTTCATTTCCTTTTATTCTTTGACCCTCGCGTTCCTCGTCTTTTTTGGGTGCAGGTTAACCAAAAAGAATCCCCGACCGTAAGAGAGGAACGACGGAGCCGTCGCACTTAGAAATCTCCCCCCCTGCCGTACCGGTAAGCCTTTGGTTTTTCCCTTTTTTTGCTGACAGAGGTTGCCTAACCCCATTTTTTGCCGATTTTCATGCAAAACCGATCAAAACTGGTCAAAAATTGTCAGGCTGAGAGGAGAAGCTGCCATGGGCGGCAGAGCCCGCGCCAGAACACGGCGGTGCCATCGTGCTGAAACCCTAAACCTACTAAAAAAAAATTAAAAATGCTTATTTTGGCTTCTTTAGGGTATTTTGGAATACGTAACGCTTATTTTTTATTTTCGTAGAAAAAATTCAGGAAATCCAAGAATCACCAAAAAGTGCAGTGAAAAATGCGATATTTTGAATACCGACCCAGGGTAAGAATCCCTTATCCTTTTCTTTTATTATGGTAAACTAAGTTTAATAATTAAAAACGATGTATTTTGTAAATATTAGAAATTTTAATTAATTTAATACAAGTCACTAATAGAGCTGGTAACAGGTTAGTGTATAGTTTATCTGTGTTGTCCATTTATTTTTATATTGTTTTAATTACTTACTGTTATATCAGGTGTTTTAATTAATTACAATTGCCTTTTCAACTATTAGTTTATATAACTGTTTTATCTCTATCTATTGATTGATCTAAAATAAATGTCTTGACTATGTTTTTTCTTAGTTATTAAAGCATCAATTTATATTGTTTGTTTGATTGCCGTTATGTCGTTATGAAATTATGGAATAAGATTCTAGTATGAAATTGATGACTAGTTAATGATGTGATTATGTGCATAAAAGGCTTACCGGGTATCATGGAAAAGGGTGTACGGACTCGATACATAGGGTAAACCCTACCATAGACAATATCTCAGTCAAACGGGGCTGAGAAGTCCCATATCGGAAGGGGTTAGGAAGTATAGTTCACCATTATACTGGATGGACTATTGAGGCGGTGGTATATTTAGCGTTCATTACTAGACAGAATATGGAGATGGTCAGTTAATTGATAAATTAGATATTGTGTCCACATATAGGGGAAATGCTTATAAACCCCCAGAGGTACCGATAAGTAGGTAAAAAGTAACGTTTATTATTGTTGTTCCTTCACATGTGTAATAAAGTATTATCCTGATTATTGTCTTCATAAGTCGGTTTTGGAAACTCATAAAGATGAGTATGAAAATTAAGTTTTTAAATTAAATGAATTTAGCAAAAAAAGATAATGGCTCCATAGGATGTTTTACAATTTTTACCAACATTTGATTTTCTGTACCAGTGTTAAATGTTGACATTCTTACTGGGCTACTGTAGCTTATCTCCCTTATTTAACCATTTCAGGTTAGCAAAATCAAGATCTAGATCTTGAACAACAAGAAGGTTATGACTAAACGTTGCCTCCCGCATCCCATCAGAGTTGCCCAGTAGAGGTTAACTGTAACAACCCTGGAAATGCAAAAGGAAATATATAATAATTTAAGTGCGGAAGCGAAATAAAATGTTAAGGTTTACATCCCTTATACAATAACTTAAAAGTACTAAACAAACATTTCAGAATGAATTCTCTGAAAGAAACACGAGAAATAAGAAAAGTAATGGAAAATATAAAATATTTAACATCTACTCGCAATCTTCTTACGGATCGGGCTCTGGAACCAGGTCCTCTTGATCTGAAATGGTTAAATAAAGGATGAACTACACCAGACCAGTAAGAATATCACACTATATCACCTGCATAGAACCAAATGTTAGTAGAAAGTTAAAACAACTAATGGAGTACTAAATTTAGCAAATTCATTTATCAATCATAAAATTATTTACCGTTCATTTATCATTGTGGATTTTATGAAAACAACATATAGAGACAATAATACCATACAGATCATAACTTCATGAACAATCAGCAATATAGAACATACCATAAATTTATATTCATTAACAATAAACCAAATCATAACCGTTTCTCATTTCATCAGCCTACTAGTATACATGGAGGTTCATGGGGGTGTTCCCGCTACACGTGAACCCTTTCCCTTAACAATCTCAATTACAGAGTCGTCCCCATACCTCGTCCGGTATGAGCGCCAAGTCATTAAATCTCGATACCCCGTTTAGTATGAGACAACGTTCACGGTAGGCTTCCCTATGTACCCGGTCTGTTCACCATCTTTCAGGATATCTAGTAAGGCTATTATTCTATTTATCTATTTATCACACCCCTTTCCTATTTTTCCTTAGTCTCCATTACCAAATTAAATATAATCACATAAACAAATAAACATGCATATGGTAATGCAATCATGTCTCAAATCCTAAAATCAAACAGTAGTCAAGTAAAGCAATAATACATGCATTTAAACCAGAAAATAGATAAAGCAGATACCATCATACTTTTAGATTGTAAAATAAATTAATAGATAACAATGTTCGGTTCGGGCTCCATTAGCAATCCATAATTAATTATGCATATTTATTTAATTTGTATAAAATACTGTATTATTATTTTATTCAAACTTCAATTCTATGATAGAAAATAGGGTGAGGGGTCCTTACTTGATTTGACGCCAAAAAGTTAAATAGTTTACTGTGCCTACGGACGGTTCTTAGGTTCTCTGAATTTTTCTTCGAGAACTAAAACGCGCTTATAGTACCTACAAATGTCCCGAATAAACCTAAAATCAGTCCTAGGGCCTACTCGGTCAATTTTAGAAATCCAGCACGGCGGCTTCACTGTGCTCCTGCGACGGTGCCACTGCGAGCGGCGACGGTCCACCTCGGGTCGGCCGTTTTTGGCCGAATTCAGTCGATTTTAATCGATTCCTGCGAGCACACACTCTAAAGGACCTCGATGGGCCGAAAAAATACGAAAAATTGAAACTCATGGGCGACAGAGCTCTCCAGTGCGGCGGCTCCTCCAGCTCATGTTGCAGTTGGGTGTTTCGCTTCGGTCAACCTATAGAGAAGAAAACGGTGGAAAAATTACATGAAACGGGAATCTGGAAGGGCCTCATCGGAGGCAGTTTGTGAAATTTCTCGCGACGGCGGTGCCAGACTTCGTCGGTGTTTTCCAGTCAATTGGCCGGTTCTTTCACTCCGATTTGGCCATGGGTGGGTTTAAAATTGAATTTCATGCAAAAACAAATTTTCTTTACCTTTTTTTGGCAGTTGGAAAGGGTTTTGGTGTGGCGGCGAGTGGCGGCGGTCAGCTCCCCGGTGGCTGGGTTGTCTTCTCCAACTAGGGGTTCTGGCGGCTAGGGTTAGGGTTTGGGTGCGGATGGAGTTATTTATAGCCATCTGCTTTTGATTTGGGCCATCCATCACTTTTGATATGGACTTTCCGACCATAATTAAATAGGGAGTGAATCTACGCCGTTCGATCGCGATCTAATCTGGGTCGTCCGTGCGCGGTTCACTCTGGGCCATCCGTGCGCACGGGAATGGACCTTAGCCATTCGATCGTGCGCACGCGGATCGCCCATGTGACTCCCCCCGCATGGCCTCCCGCGTCAGCGCCTTTGCTACTTGGCGCGTCCTGGTTGGTCGGGGCTGCTAACCGGGTGTCTGACGTGGTGCAATTTTTTTAAATTGTGTTTTGACCCATGATTTTCGATTTTTCTTTCAAAAATACATCCAGAACCCAAAATTTCACCCATTTTTTTCAGAATTACTTTCAATTTAATCCATTATCAATTTACTCAATTTTTTTCCATTAAATTAAAATAAAACAAAATATAATAAAATAAATTAAATAATTAAAAAATTATATTTATTAATAAAAAATAAAAAAAAAATTAGGTGGGTGTTACATTAACCCTAGATGATTTTTGTCATTTTTATTTTATTTTATTATTTTAACTTCTAAAAAGGGATATTCCTGTAATATTATTACGCATCCTAATTTACTATGCAAGGAATGTAAACCCTAAATCAATAACTACTTTCACTATTATTTTATCAATTCAATAATTTCCTTTCTATTGAGTATTAGGTCTTTACAGTTGGTATCAGAGTCGCGTTCCTCGAAACCATTCATTGCACAAAGATTAGAATCATTCAATATAATCCGACACTCAACCCTTCTTTATGAAATGCAAGTACAAAGACATGAAGAGAGAAAGGCGCTCACTGAACAGAGCAGCCTGGGATGGATCGCTTCGAGAGGATGTCGACCAGCTCTTCGAGATGTTGGAGAGACTTATCTCTACCCAGCAGGCCAGGGAAGATAGGGGGGAGCTATTTGACCCTCCACCACTGCCACAGTATGAGCCACCCCTACAATAAGAAGATCCAATGTCACCTCGGTACAACCCTACTCCTCCACCGTATCATCTGATACCGTCACAATACAATCCAGTGCCCCCAACATACAATCAGGTGCCACCACAGGGTAACTCGATCCTTCTCCAGTATGATCCAGTCCCTATTCCACAGGACCTAGTTCTACCCGCGATGGACCTAGGCTACATTGAGAGGTATAAGAGACTTAATCCATCTATGTTTGTAGGGCAATCCACTTTCGAAGAAGCAGAGTACTGGTTGGTAGAAACGGAGAAGGCCTTCACGACTCTTGGGGTGGTTCCCAAACAAAATGTCATACTTGCTACCTATATGCTCGTAGGTGAGGTAGGTCGTTGGTGGCAACTGAAGTAGGCCACCTTGCCCATTCTAGTCACCTGGGAATAGTTCCTGATAGCTTTCAATGTAGAGTACCTCCTATAGCACCTTCAACATCTGAAGGAGATGGAGTTTACACACTTGATCCAATGTGATGTATTTGTGTCTGAGTATGCCCAAAAACTCATAAAGTTAGGCCGATACTCTCCTGAGAGCATGATGGACAAAGGCAGAAAAGTAAAAAAGTTTGAGTGGGGCCTCCATACTGAGATCAGGTAGCAACTATATATATTCGAGCTCAGCATCTACTCAACAGTTATGGCCAAGGCACAGTTGATAGAAAGGAACATCCACATCTTTGCTCTTGCAGTGAGCAATAACAGACCCCCAGTTTCATATCGCAGGTCATCACCTACTGCACCGATTCAGCAGAATAAGAGACCTAGGCCCACGACTCAAGCTCCTCCTCAGGCCCCAGCAATAGGACACAACAAGACTTGCTGACACTGTGGTAAGGATTATGAGGATCAATCCTACTATTGCCTCGACAATACATACTGCATATGTGGAAGTACCTAGCACTACGCGAGAGTACCCACGAAATCAGAATCAGGCCAGACCTTCAATCTAGGGCAGAACCTATATCCTCAACCAGCATGATGTTGAAGCTAACTTGGAAGTGATACAAGTACATATACTATCTGTAATCATCTTGTACATGTTTTAATTGATATTAGTGCTTCACATTTTTTTATTTTGCATGCTTTCACAAAAAAATTGAATATGTTACCTGAAAGTCTTAATTCTGTGTTATTTATGTCTACACTTGGGAATTAGACATTATTAAGAAATGTCATATATAAAGTTTGTATCGTAGAAATAGCAGGTAGAAAATTGAATGTAGACTTGATAGTGCTAGATACAAAGGATTTTGATGTAATTCTGGAAATGAACTGGTTAGCGACATATCACGTTACCATAAATTATTTTCATAAGAAGCTTGTATTCAATATTCCTAATGAAGAGCCCATCACAAATTAATAAAAGTTTTAGATATTATTTCCTCATAGTAACTGCATTGTTTATATGATGTTTTAACTCAGTTATTCTTTTCTATGTTAGGCAACCCTAAGAAAAAAATTTACATTCAAGATATTCCTGTGGTCCGAGATTTTTCGAACGTATTCCTTGATGAATTATTAGGACTACCAGTGGATAGAGAAGTTGAATTCACTATAGATCTTTAACTTGGCACCCAACCCATTTCAGTTGCCCTTTACCGAATGAGTCGTGTTGAGATGGAAGAGCTGAGAAAACAGATCAAAGAATTACAGGACAATGGGTTCATCTGATACAATATATCTCCTTGGGATGCCGGAGTCACATTTTTAAGGAAAGGTGATGGATCCTTGAAGTTGTGTATTAACTACAGGGGATTAAACAGGATCCCAATCAAGAACAAGTACTCCCTTCCCAGAATCGATGATCTTTTCGATCAGTTATAGGATACTAAGATTTTCTCAAAGATTGACTTACTTTCGGGCTACCATCAGATAAAGATTAGGGTAGAAGACATCCACAAAATGACCTTTTGAACCCAGTATGGGCATTATGAGTTCTTAATCATGTCATTCGGGTTAACCAATGCACCTGCCATTTTAATGGACTTGATGAACATGGTCGTCAAGTAGTTCTTTGATCAGTTTGTCATAGTGTTCATTGATGATATCCTGATTTATTTAAAGAACAGATAGGAACATGTTCAACATCTAACTCAAGTTTTATAAATTCTTAGGAAAAAGAAATAATATAGAAAATTGAGCAAGTGTGAGTTTTGGCTTGAGTAAACTACCTTTCTAGGGCACATAATATCAAAGAATGGAGTGTCAGTAAATTCTGAGAAGGTTGAGGCAATAATGGGTTGGGAGAAGTTGACTTCAGTTAAGAAAGTTTGAAGCTTTTTTTGCTATGACAGGTTATTACTACAGGTTTATAGAAGAGTTTTTAAGCCTAGCCGCCCCCTAACCCGACTTATGAAGAAGAATTTCAAGTTTGAGTGGAATGATGACTGTGAAATGAGCTTTACAAAACTCAAGAAGCGATTGACTACCACGTCAATTTTAGCTTTGTCGAGTTGGACAGGTGGATATACAGTGTACAATGATACTTTCTACTTATGTTTGGGCTATGTTTTGATGCAGTACGAAAAAGTCATAGTCTATGGGTCCAGGTAGTTGAAAAGTCATGAAAAAAATTATCTCACCCATGACTTAGAACTTATTGTTATTATTTACGCCTTAAAGACCGGTGCAACTACTTGTGTGGGGAGACTTTTGAGATTTATATAGACCATAAGAGCTTAAAGCATGTATTCACCCATAAGAATCTCAACATGTGTCAGAAGCGTTGGATGGAGCTCCTCAAGAACTACAATTGTAAGATCTTGTATCACCCAAATATGGGTAATGTGGTGGCCGACGCTCTCAACAGGAAAAGTGCAACTATGTTGACTCATATAATGATTTTTAAATGTAGGGTAATAAAGGCTGCATAATATATATAACTTCAGGATTTGAAAAGTACCACGTGTCTAACCCACCTAGTTGTCTAACCTGAATTGATTCAAAGAATAAAGAAAGCCCAACTGACTAATCCCACTCTAGCAGTTCTGAGAAAGGATACAAAACAGGGTGCAAATCTAGAATTTTAAGTCTCTGTCAATGGGTTGCTCAAGTTTCAGGACATGGTATATGTTCCAAATGATAGTGAACTAAAAAGGGATATCATGACAGAGGCCCACAATTTAAAGTTCACCATACATCCCGGAAGTACTAAGATATATTAAAATATGATACCCCAATTTTGGTGGAGTGGGATGAAAATGGAGATTATCGATCTTGTCTCCAAGTGCCTTGTATGTCAGTAGGTTAAGGCAGAGCATCAACCCCCAAACGGGCTACTTTAGCCACTACCAATTCTGGAGTAGAAATGGGAATATATCACAATGAATTTTATAACAAGGTTGCCTAAGACATGCTTAGGGCATGATGCAATCTAGGTAATTATTTACCGACTCACCAAGTCCTCTCATTTCTTGGCCATCAGAATGATCGACCCCTTAGACAAGCTATCAAGAATCTATACTCAGAAAATAGTCAAGTTACATAGAGTTTCGGTAACAGTGGTATCAGACAGGGACCCTAAATTCATCTCTTGGTTTTGGTCAAGTTTTCAGCAAGCAATGGGAATGAAACTGTTCCTCAGCACAGTATTTCACCCTCAAACAGATGGACAGTCAGAACAGACCATTCGTACACTGGAGGATATGCTCAGGGCTTGTGTTTTAGACTTCAAGGGACATTAAGACAATCACCTACCCTTGATAGAGTTCATCTACAATAACAGTTATCAAATAAGTATTGGTATGGCTCCGTATGAAGCATTGTATGGCCAACCCTGTAGATCGCCGATCAAGTGGGTTATAGAAAATTAATTTGTCCAGACCTTGTAGATGAGACTACAACGAAAATAGTCAAAATCAAAAAGAGCTTCAAGATAGCGCAGAGTAGACAGAAGAATTATGCGAACACCTAAATGAGAGATTTAGAATTTGAGAATAACGATCAAGTGTTCCTTAAGGTCATCCCCTTTAAGGTTATCAGCAGGTTTGGGGAGAGGAAAAAGTTGAACCCCTAGTTCATCGGACTGTTTGAGATCTTGGACAAGGTTAGTACTTCCGTCTACAAAGTAACACTACTTCCAGAGTTATGTAGAGTTCATAATGTATTCCATGTATCTATGCTACGCAAGTACAACTCGAATCCCTTACATTTTTTATCTTATGAGCCATTTCCACTCCAAAAGGATATATCCTACGATGAGGTACTGGTAGGTATTTTGGATTAGAAGAGCAGGATGCTTCGTAACAGAGAAATTTCATTCGTCAAGGTCTTATAGCAGAATCACTCAAAGAACGAGGCCACTTGAGAGCTAAAATCAGACTTCAGGGCCCAATACCCCTTAATTATTTGACTAGTGAGAGAGCAGCAAATTTGAGGGATCAAATTTTTTCTCAAAGGGGGAGATTTGTAACACCTGAGCCCGAAAATTAGGCATGGAATAATTTAATAACATTAATAAAAAAAATAAAATAATTTAATTTTAATTTTTAGTGGGTTTTTAAGAAAATTTATGTTTTGGATGCATTTGAAAATATTTTCAAAAATCACGGCCAAAGTAGAAATAAGGGAGGACTTATTTGAAAAAATATGAAAATTTTGGGTAAAAGTAAAAATAATAAAACTTTAGCCATGTGAACTGCCACATCAGCAGAGCGGTCGGTCACCATGCGCTGCATGGCTGACATGTGAGCACGCGTTCATGCGGGCGATCCGTGTGCCAGTAGATCCAATGACCTAGGTCTCTTCCCGCACGCACAGACGGCTCAGATTGGTTTCTCTTTTAAGCACGATTAAACGGTCCTAATTTTATCTGATCGTGCGGTCCAGATTCATTTCCTATATAGAATTGATTCAACGACTGAGAATGGGTTACGTCTCCTTGAACGACAACCCGGATTTAATGAAGAGGAGTATTTAAGCTCATTTTCCATAAGAAACCTAACCCTAGCCATCAAGAGGAGATCGGAGAAGAAGAAGAGGGGGGGCTGGAAGCGAACCAGTCGCCAGAAAAGAAGACTGGTTGTCGTCGTCACCATACCAAAGCTACCGTTGACACTGGAGAGGTAACTATTTTCCCTTATCGTTCGAAATTCGATTCTAAACCTCTCCACATTCAGATCAGAGCCAAAAGGCTAAAGGGTAACCCAGAAAACATGAGCGAAGCTCGGTCGAGCCGCGGCGGCCGCGACTCAAAACCGCTACGATGAGCCTTTTTCCATTTTTCGTTTCCTTCGATTTTTTGACCCTTGTGTTCCTCGTCTTTTTTTGGTGTTGGTTAATCGAAGAAAACCCCTGACAATGAGAGAGGAACGACGGAGCCGCCGCCAATAAGGCTTTGATTTTTCTCTTTTTCAACCGACAGAGGCTACCTAACCCCATTTTTTATAGATTTTGTGCAAAACTAGCCAATACTGGCCAGAAACGGCCAGGCCGGGAGGAGATGCTGCTGTGGGCGTGGAGCATGGCGACACCGCATTGCCGGAACCCTAAATCGATTGAAAAAATTTAAAAATACTTATTTTGGTCTCTTTGGGGTATTTTGGAATACGTGATACGTGGCTTTCATTTTTGTAGAAAAGACACAAAAAACCCGAGAACCGTGAGAAAATGCAATGAAAAAGACGATATTTCAAGCACCGACCGGGGGTAAGAATCCCTCATCTTTTTCCCCAGTTATGGTAAATTAAAGTTTAATAATTTAAAATAATGTGTTTTATAAATATTAGAAATTCCTAATAAATTTAATACAGGTCACTAGTGGAGCTGGTAATGAGTTAATGTATAATTTATCTGTGTTGTCCATTTATTTGTATATTATCTTAATTACTTACTGTTATATCAGGTCCTTTAATTGATTACAATTGCTTTTTCAACTATTAGTTTATGTAACCGTTTTATCTTTATTTTTTGATTGATATGAAATAAATGTCCTGACTACGTTTTCTCTTAGTTATTAAAGCATCAATTTATATTGTTTGTTTGATTGTCGTTATGTCATCTTGAAATTATGGAATAAGATTCTAGTATGAAATCAATGACTGGTTAATAGTGTGATTATATGCATAAAGGGCCTACCGGGTATCATGAAAAATGGTGTACGAACCTGGTACTTAGGACAAACCCTACCGTAGACATTATCTCAATCGGATGGGGCTAAGAAGTCCCATACTAGAAAGGGTTAGGAGGTATAGTTCACCCTCATACTGAACGGGGTATTGAGGGGATGGTACATTTGGCGATTATTGCTGGATGGGGTATGAAAATGACTGGTTAATTAATAAATTGAATATTGGGTTTACATGGAGGAGGAATCCCTATAGACCCCCAAAACTAGTGAGAAGATAAAAGGTAATGTTTGCTATTATTGTCCCTTTACATTTGTAATAAAGTGTTTTCCTAATTATTGTATTCATATGTTGATTTTGAAAACTCATAAAGGTGAGTATGAAAATTACGTTTTTAAATTAAATGAATTTACCAAAAAAAGATAATGGCTTTATAGGTTGTTTTACGATTTTTATCAACCTTTGGTTTTCCGTATCGGTGTTAAGTGTTGACATTCTTACTGAGTTAATGTAGCTCATCCCCCTTATTTAATAATTTCATATCAGGAAGACCAATATCTTGATCCTGAACAGCAAGAAAGTTGTGACTAAATGTTACCTCCTGCATCCTATTAGAGTTGCCCAGCAGAGATTAACCCTATAGGATGTCAGTCATTTTTTTTATTTTGTTATTTTAATTTTCAAAAAGGGACATTCCCGTATTTCTATTGGACATTCTGATTTACTGTGTAAAAAATGTAAATTCTAAACCAATAACTACTTCTGCTATTATTTTATCAATTCAATAATTTTCTTTCTATTGAGTATTGAGTCTTTACAACACTGACTTGTAAGTCCAGGATGCAGATTAATTAATTCATCATAGAGAACCTTAATCTAAGTAAATACTCAGTTATTGACTGTGTACCTTGTTTCAAAGAAGAAATCTCATCCTGTAAATCACTAATTCGGA
>NW_019014025.1:4354-26328 GCF_000150535.2 Carica papaya | reverse complement strand
TATTTGGTGTCAATTACTGGTTTACATGTTATGTATGATTGGATGATTGAGCTCAAGAAAAAAGGCAAAAAGGTTATGTGAATTGATAAATGGATAATGTGGACAGCCTGACTAGATATCCTGGGAGATGGTGGACGGACCGGGTCCGTAGGGAACCCTATCAGGAAGTGGTCTCTCATACCGGACGGGGTATGGAGACCTTATGTGTTTTGGCGCCCATACCGGATGGGGTATGGGGACGACTCGTTTCACCCTCATACCGGACGGGGTATGGAGGTTTATGGTTTTGGCGCCCATACCGGACGGGGTATGGAGACGATCCTAGAATCAAGTTATTAATGTTAATGGTTCACGTGTAGCGGGGACCCCCTATGGGTCCCCATAGATACTAGTAGGCTGGTAAAAGAGGAAAATATGTTGTTTAATAATTGAAATGCAAAGGCATGGTAAGTGTTATGTTATAAAGTCTATATGATTTCATGATGATGATAATGTTATTGCTTTCATATGTTGTTTTCATAGATCTCACCGAGGTAAGTGGACAGTAAAGGTTTTTATGTTAATAAACGAGTTTGTTATAAATTATGCTCCATTGGTCATTTTTATTTTCTACCCACCTTTACTTCCGTGGCGGTGAGATAGTATGATGTTTTTACTAGGCTGGTGTAGCTCATTCCTTATTTAACCATTTCAGATCAGGAAGACATTGTTCTCGAGCCCGTTCCGCAAGAAGACAGCGAAGGGGACGCCTAAAGACTTCATAGTTATATTTATAGTTCTTATTTCAAGTATCTCTTTTAGTTAGTTTGTTCCTTTATGTTTTGAGTACGTTTTGGTTATTGTGTAAGGGATGTTAATCAAAATTTTTATTACGCTTCCGCATTTGAGATTTTTAATACATACATTTCAATTCAAATTTCCGGGGCCGTTACAAAATCTCACTGGTTGAAAAATCCAACCATTTGCAGAAAAAGATGAAGAAGAAGTTGTTGCATATCAGGATTTAGCCCAAAAAAGAAGGGAATGGTTTAGTATTACTGATAGAGTGCGACAAATAGATAAGAAAATATAAGAAATGTTTTTTAAATTCGGTTATCTACTGGCTATAGACAAAATTTTGTTACTCTTATAATTATTTAACGACCTCCCTTCTTTGCAAATATTTTTCCTCATTTGAACCAATATCTATAATTGAGATTTTCCTTTACTTTGATTAGGCTAACCAAAATATTTGCATTATTATACCTAAAAAAAATAATGTGAGATTTTGCAAATCTAATTTGATATTTTTTTATACCTAAATAATTGTAAAAATATTGCTCTTATGTATGCAACATCATGAGCTTACCAGTACATGCATAATTACAGCTCACAGTTTAGCAGTTACTCATATATTTATTCTTACAATTTGTATTTTATCCATTCAAATGTGCTTTATGCATTTTTAATATCAGTTTACACAATTGAATTTTTTGATAAAAATAAATTTTGTTGTGACATCTAATTTTTGTAATATTTTTTTAAAAAATTAAAATAAGTTTTATATCTCCATGACTATTTATATAAGTAGGTTATGATGACCATTCATGTCATGGTTTAAAACTACAACAAAATATAAGTTGAAAAAAATGAAAAAGGATAATTGACTCATTTCGTTAGCTTCACCCTTAATATAATCAGTTATGTAAGATAAATTGCATTTTAAATATAATAAATAATTTATCCATAAAAAAAAAAAAGAGGAAGCTTAAAAAAATTGAATTAAGGAGGATCACGTTCTCATGACTATATGTTTATTTGTATTCACTTTTCATTTTCATTATTGTTATCATTAATTTTGCAAGGAGCAGATAAATGAAGAAAAAAAAGGCTCGCTGCACATCTTAGTCTCGCAAAATTTCTCAAGTTTTTCCTCAAAGACCATCCATTCATACCTTTTCTTCCTTCTTGTCATTCCTTCCCTTGTTGCAATTTTCATTGATAAAAATGTCTTTATCTGAATATTGAGACATCCTCATGAAAAGCTCTTCTAAAAAATTCTTCACATTAGCCGCAGATATCTCGTTATTTAATTCGTCTCTTGGCGTTGAGCTATACTTCTCTGTATTTTCTTTTGACTCCTGCACAACAACATTTCTATTTACCTCATGAACAACAATTTTATTACTTGTATCACTACTCACCCCATAATTTTTTGTAATATTGTCCTATGGTTTAGCTAACAGTTTCTCCTCAAAATATTCAATATTTTATACAAACAACAAATAAAGTTTATTAACCATATACTTTATAATTAGTACATGCTTAATTACCTCATCAGTTTGATCAATCTCTTCACCCACCCTCTTTCTCTTTCCCTTCATAATTGTCGTCTTCATCATCTGTTAGTACCAAAAAATTATGTAAGTTATTTATAAGTGGATAATACAAACTAAATATTGCACAATAAGGTTAAATGAGTTAGTTCACCATCTATACAATAAGGCAAAGTAAGTTCATTCTAATAAAAATATTAATTTAAATCTTTTACATTAATTTATTTACCTCATCAGTGATCTCAGGCCTCTCTCTTGCCACCTCGTTTAGTTGTCCCTCTTCTATTGGCACCTGCAAAAATTAACAAGAAAGTAAAGAATATTTTAGTCAACACTCTACACATTCGTGAACTATTATACATATACATATATATATATATATATATATATATTACACAACACTGTACACATTCATGAACTATTTCTAACCAAGTGCATTATGTGTGTGTGTGTGCGTGTGTGTATCCTCAAAACCAACATACAGAAGAAGTCCTTTCTTCTCCATCCGCTACCTTTCTTGCCCTGCCAACCTTCCTCTTAACTGGGGTTCTCCCTTGTTCCCCATCCTCCTTATTTTTCCTTGGTCTTCTCACCTTTTTCTGCATTTGAGTAGTACTTTCTCCCGGTGGCACTACAGAACTACTCTCTTCTTCTGCATTCTTCTTCCTTGACTTTGGAGTGGGTTTCTTTGGATAGATTTCATAAAGTATGAAATCTGTAACCTCGACAACAGATCGAAAGAACCCCATAGATTCCCTATGAATATAGTACTGCAGTCCCAGATGAATATAAATATTATCAGTTTTCCTTTTCTATTTCCATATGAAGATAGTACTCTAAAAACATAATTTCTTACGTTGAAGAAACTAAAAGGGACTTACTGTATCACATATTTTAGTATCCCGTTGTCGTTTCTCAACCGTCCAGCCTTTGATTCTTTGCTGAATTGTGTATCTGAGATTTGTATTGGGTCGAAGATGCTCTGGAGTGTACTGTCGGTAAGAAAATTAACCATTAAAGAGTTTTGTAACAAAACCCATTTGGCCTAAAAGAAAATCTTAGAGATTTAAGTGATAGAAAAGTTTACTAACAAGATCAATATTATCAGCCATAGTTAGGAGATCCTCAGGAAGTGTAAATGAGACTGTAGTTGTTCCAGCTACTGGACATTTAGTTTGTCTTTTGCGTCCTTTCTGGTTCCCCTACAAATTAATTGACACTGACTACACTATGATCTAAAAAACCAGTATGTAAAATTGCATTCATATATAAACATGCAAATATAGAGATAAAGATCATGGAAGTACCATTTGAGTATAATCAAAAGGGTGGATATCTTCTTCATTTGGTCTTTTGAAAGAAATAGGGACTGCTGGTTCAGCCTCTGCCGCAATATTTATTCCTTCTGCAGCTAATTGTTCGGCCTTTGCGACTTGACGGGCTTCCTTCTCCTTCTCTTCTTCTTTCACCTTC
Organism: Carica papaya; assembly: GCF_000150535.2. The sequence goes on along the minus strand of NW_019014025.1, from coordinate 22,540 downwards.
TCTCTAAACTCCTTCATTATTTTCTGTTTCAAGATTGATAGTTTTAATAAATTCTCAAAAAAAAAATCATTGAAACCGTCACATATCTGTATGATCTAGAACCTACCCCGATGAAATTTCGCACTCGAACAGTGATATTGAACCATTCAATTCTATTTTCGCTTGAATTCTTATCTGCAGCAACTCTTTCACCCTTCTCTGATGAAATCGACGACATATTATTGAATTCAAATACTAGACAAGAGAGAGATTGGGAGAGAGAGAGAGAAATGTATATTGGGGGCTAAACAAAGCAGAAAGGTATAAGTAGTATAAAAGGGTTTAATGGTGAGTAGCCATGTGCGTTGATTGAGGTGGTGTGAGTCGACTCTTTAAAAGGAGGTAGAGATGGACATTTAATTTTTTATTATTATTTTTCATAAATAATCAGATTTTATAACATCATTCCTTTTTTGTTTTTTCCTAAATAAATTATTATTATTATTATTATTACATTTTACTTATTTTGTTCTATTTATTTAAATCATTACCCTTATTATCTATTCTGTAATATATCCTACAATTAAGTTATAAACATCTATGTTTATTTACTGACTATTAATGTTGTAAATTTAATTGTAATTTAATTTAAACCTACTAAACCTTATATTCTATATATACAGGTTTTTAATATTTTAATATATTCAAGCGTGCATTACTGATAATTAAAAAATACTTTTCTATAAATATCTTGAACACAATTAAAATAATATTTCTTTTTTTTATTTTATTATAGAGAGTATCCTTCACATATAATTAGCACTCTACTAACAAAATTTTAAATTTTTCTAATACAAATTTGTATGATATATATTGTAAATATAGTTTTTTTAACCTGTTTAGTGTCTATTAATGTTTATTTTTAGTTTCTGATTATGATTGCTTAATAAAAATATTTATTTAAATTTCTAAAACTATTATATATGTGAAAAATATTATGTAGTACAGAAATACAAATTATCTCATAAGGTTCTTATTGATTGTCGGCTCCAATATCAAAGCCTGTAGTATTTAATTTTTGTTCATATGAAAAAATATTAAGTCTGTTCTTGCCTTTGGTTTATTAGAAATTACCACTAACTACCTGCAAATATATTGTAAAAATGACTTTTAAGGAGGTTCGTATTTCAACTATGAGGATTAATTGTATATATGAGAAAAATAATTATTTTAAAAATTATGAGTAGTTAATTATAAAAATATTCAAATAAATAAGCTTTTGGAGTAATTGGTCACATGTCTAGAATATGTGTAGCATTCTACGACTTATTTATTACATAATACCGTTATATCTCATGCCAAAATCAAAATAAAATAAAATAAAATGTAATAACAAAATTATTTTATTTTTGAAAACTTGGTACGTATATGTTAAAATGTAATAACAAAATAAATTAACTTAAATCCTACACCCGCAGATAGATATAAACACAAATCAAAATGATTAGAGAATAATACATGGGTTGACATAATGAACAACTATGAAATTATCTAATGATTACATAATTCTTGATTAGCTCATAGAATAAGATAAAAGTACACATACACAAAGACAAATCTAAAACAATTGATAATGAAACATAAATCGAAATATTTATACAATAAAATTATTAAGGTGGTCTTAATGCTTTTAAACAATTTACATGAAAAAAATAATTAATTATGATAACATAAATTGAAATATTCATTATTATTGTTAATTAACGATTAACAAAATCTTTAGAAATTATATTTACATAAATTTTCTTTCTTTTATTGACTAACTTAAAAGAAAATATTAAAAGACTAACAGATATAATAATTCATTAACTTGTCGCTTGTTAGATTAGATTTTAAGTTTGAAAGATTCAATAAATAGACATATGACGTGCATGAATATGTATAAATATATAAATGCATGCATATATATACGTATGGAGGCAAATGCATGTAGACACGTATATATGGTCGTGCTTTCTTCTTGGTTTTAAAATTAAGATTAAAAGAAAGGTATAAAAAATAAGAAAAGTTAATATTGAAATACTTTTTGACGAAATTTCTCTTAAAAATAAAAAATTACACAGATTTTAACTATTTATATGCTTGTTTTCGGAATTATAAAAAGAATAAAATTGTCTTTAAATTATCATATAGTGTTTGTTCTTTAGTTTCTTACATACAGTGTTTCTTCTTTCGTTTAATTTTTGACAGCTCTGTTCAGTTTCTCTTAAGTAAGAGAGTGTGTTGGAATAATCCCTGCTTCATTTTGACTCTCCTGGTCACTTTTCTCTCTCTTTATACTTATTGGCTTTACTCGTATTTCTCCATTTTCAATTCCATGTTTATTCTTTCAGTGGTATGTCAGAATTAGTTTTTACTTCTTGTGTTATTGCACGCTTGATTTTGTCCATGCATGTGATGGATTAAAGTTTTTACATCTTATGTGTTTGAGATGAAAGGATATCAGTAGAGCCAATACATATCTATCCAATTTCAAGTCTGTTTTTCTTTATAATTTATAGTCCTCATTCATTTTGGTTAATAATGTTTCTGGGATGGAAAGATTTCCCAGTTGTAATGTTCTTGTGGCACTAATTTCTATATTTACAGAGTCCATTTATCGAATTCGCTTGTTTTTATTTTTGATATGAGTTCGACATTGTTTCATGATTTTTTTAATTTTTGGTAATTGGCTTTTGATCGATGACCTGGTTTATTGGATTTACACCTTTTATTATGCAATTAGTGTATATTGTAGATGTTTTTAATCTATGTGATACCTTTTTCCCTCCATAGATCTTGATGTATGAGTGTGTTTTGACTTTGGCTTCTATTCCGCTTCTCCTCCTGTCCTTCGATGCTTGGTTTTCTCCAACCAGTTACGTGTTTTGATTTTTCTGTAGCTTGGATTGTCAAGTAAATGGGTCATGGTGGTTGTATTTTAGGTTGGATTAATACAAAAACATATATTAGTCCTCAATCAAAATTCTATATCAAAATTTTTTAAATGGGGAGAAAATGTTAGACACCAACCTTGTAGCGTAGGCTAATTAATTTAGGCTAACACACTTTCGTACTTTGTTAATTAACAATTAACAAAGTCTTTAATAACTATTCATATAAATTATCTTTCTTTTATTGACTAAATTAAAAGAAAATATTAAAAGATTAACGAATACAATAACTCATTAACTTGTCAATTATAAGATTATATTTTAAATTTGGTATTTTCAATAAATAGACATATGACGTGCATGAACATATGAGAACGTATAAATATATGCACGTAAAGAGGCAAAAGCATGCAGACAGGTACATATGATCTTGACTACTTTTGAATATTATATTTAATACTAAAAGAAAAATAAAAGAGAAGAAAAGTCTATGGTTATAAAGAAGAGTTGATTGAAACTCCATACTAGATTAAAATACTTCACGATGAAATTCCTCTTATAAATAGAAAAGGGTACAAATCTAAACTTTTAACATGCTTGTTTTTCAAAATTAAAAAAGAAAAGAACAAAAACTCAGTATCTAATTAACCTAAAATGACTATTTAGTTCTTGTTCTTTAGCTTATTATGGCTTGCAAGGCATGTGCACTTAGTTAGAATAGTTCATGAATGTGTAGAGTGTTGACTAAAATATGCTTTGCTTTCCTATTAATTTTTGCTGGTGCCAATAAAAGAGAAAAAGCTAAACGAGGTGGCAAGAGAGAGGGTCGAGATCACTGATGAGGTAAATAAATTAATATAAAATATTGAAATTAATCTTTTTATTAGAATGACCTTGCTTTGCCTTATTGGGTAATATTTAGTTTGTATTATAAACTAATAACTAACTTGATTTCTTGGTACTTATAGATGATGGAGAAGATCATCACCAATGGAAAGAGAAAGACGGTGGGAGAAAAGATTGATCCAATGATGAGATAATTAAGCACGTACTAATTACAAATTATATGGGTTAATGAACTTTATTTGTTGTTTGTATGAATGACTGAATATTTTCAGGAGAAATCGTTAGCTGAAGCAGAGGATAGTATTACAAAAAATTATGGGGTGAGTAGTGCTACAAGTAATAAATATTTAAGTTGACATAATGCTACATGTAATAAAATTGTTGTTCATGAGGTAAGTGGAAATGTTGTTGTGCAGGAGGCAAAAGGAAATGCAGAGAAGTATAGCTCAACACCAAGAGGTGAATTAAATAACGAGATATCTGCGGCTAATGTGAAGAATTTTTTAGAAGAGCTTTTCATGAAGATGTCTCAATATTCAGATAAAGGCATTTTTATCAATGAAAATTGCAACAAGGGAAAGAATGATGAGAAGGAAAAAAAGATATGAATGGGTGGTCTTTGTGGAAAAATTTGAGAAATTTTGCGAAATTAAGATGTGCAGCGAGCCTTTTTTTTCTTTTAATATAAACCGTGACATGAATGGTTTAATAACATGTAAAAATTGTCATGGAGATGTAAAACTTATTTTAATTTTCAAAAAAATATTACAAAAATTAGATGTCACAACAAAAGTTTATTTTCATCAAAATATTTATTTGCTTGAAGTCATTTCTTTTAATATAACTTTATGAAATCCCAAATGGACAACTTTATTAACTTTTATAGCGAACCCTTTAATAATTACATTAAACAACTGTGGGAAGATCCGACTTACTTGGTATAATCCTCTATTTTAACTAATTATAGATTCAAACATAAATAAAATTTAATTTTATAAAAGTGATAATAAAATTATAAAGATAAAAATAGTCATTAGCTCTATTATTTGCCTATAGCCAGTAGGTAAGCGAATTTAAAAAATAATATTTAGTTATTTGTAGCTGACTTATTATGTAATATTTAAATATTTTGTACGTGCACAGAAGACCATCATGGAGGAAAAGGGAGGTAGGGTGGAAGAGGAGATTAATTCCTTTGATGAGGTAATTAATAAGAAATTTCTAATTACAAATTATATACTTGAATAAAATTTATTTGTTGTTTGTATAGGTGATGAAATCTTTTCAGCAAAAATCATTACCTCAACCATATGAAATTTTGAAATATGATTGGCTGAGTAGTGTTTAATAAATATTTAAGTTGACATACGATAATGTTACAAGTACTAAAATTGGTATTGTTCAGGAGGAAAATAGAAATGTGGAGAAATACAACTAAATGTACAAGCCAAGAGATGGATCAAAAAGCGAGATGCCAAAGGAGTTTTTCAAGATGATGCCTCAACATTCAAATAAAGGCGTCATGATCAATGAAAAATGTAACAACAGAAGGAATGATGGGGAGGAACATAAGATATAAATTGATGGTGTTTGTGAAAACAATGGACAACCCCAGACTCTTCTTCCTTAACTCAACGTATGGATGATGGGAGTCACCATTAACTCCTAATTTGTTAGTTATTATGATATTTATATATGATGCTGCATAATGATATATGATTGGTTAGATTTTTCCAAATATAGTCAAGTACTTTCTCAAAAAAAATTTTTTGAAAAACAAGCATGTTAAAAAATAAACCCTTGTATAAATTGTCATGGATATGTAAGACTTATTTTAATTTTCAAAAAAATATTACAAAAATTAGATCTCACAACAAAAGTTTATTTTCATCAAAATATTTATTTGCTTGAAATCATTTCTTTTAATATAACTTTATGAAATCCCAAATGGACAACTTTATTAATTTTTATAGCGAACCCTTTAATAATTACATTAAATAACTGTGGGAAGATCTGACTTACTTAGTGTAATCCTCTATTTTAACTAATTATAGATTCAAATATAAATAAAATTTAATTTTATAAAAGTGATAATAAATTTATAAAGATAGAAAATAGTCATGTAGCTCTATTATTTGCCTATAGCCAGTAGGTAACCGAATTTAAAAAATATTTCTTATATTTTTTTATCTATTTGTCACACTATCCAATAGAATATATTTTCTCAGGTATCTTCCTAATTGGAAATGTAGCATTTTTAAACTTATTTTTAATTTATTTTATTTTATTTTGATATCATTTTAGGGTAAATAAATAATTTTCGTAAGTATAGAAATTTATCTATTATGTCCAAATGCGTAATATAGTGCATAACACTATATGGTTGGTTAGATTTCTTTTTAATACTCTCAAAGGAAAGTCTTAATTGAAAAATAAGTATATTAGGAGTTTAGTCTTTATAGTTTTTCATTTATAAGAGGAATTTCGTCGTAAAATATTTCAATCTAACAGAGAATTTTGATCAACTCTCCCTCATAGTCCTAGATTTTTCTTTTGTTTTATTTTCTTTTTAATTTCAAATATAAACTAAGAAGTGGCACGACCATATGTACGTGTTTGCATATTTTTGTCTCTGTACGTATGTATATGCATGTATATATTCACACGTATTCATGCACGTCATATGTATATTGATTAAAAGTATCAAATTTAAAATTGAATCTTATAATTGAAAAGTTAATGAATTATTATATTCGTTAATCATTTAATATATTTTTTAATTTCGTCAATAAAAAATAAAAATCTATATGAACATAGTTATTAAAGAAAATTTTACTTGTTATTAATCATTTCTACAATTTACTTGCAGCCATCTGATGGAGATTACTGATGATCCAAAGATGAGTATAGACTTAACACTCCTTTAATCAGAGAAAAAGTTAAATGCTGCAGACTTTGATATTGGAGCCGACGATAAATAAGAACCTTATGAGATGATTTATATTTCTTTAATGCACAATATTTTTCATACATTACAAGGATATATTAGTTTTAAAATTTTAAATAAATATTTTTGTTAATAGAAAACAAAACAAGAAATATTATTTTAATTGTGTTGAACATTTTTATAAAAGGATAGTTTTTTAATTATCATTAAGTGCACACATAAACATATTAAAATATTACAAACTTATATAGATAATATAAGGTTTTCTTGGATTAGATTAAATTGCAATTAAATCCACAACATTTATTGTCATTAAATAAATATAGATTTCTTTACCTAACTTGTTATATATATATATATAAATATATTGCAGAATATAAAATAAGGAAATGGTTTTATGAGTGGGTGAAGGCATGTATTGGAAGGTAAAAAAAAAAAAAGAAAAAAAGAGGCTGTAGATGGGCTGGAAAAATATAAAATAATAATTTATTTAATATAAAACAAAAAATGTCAAATGCAATAAAATATGATTTTTATGAAAAATAATAAAAAAAATGAAAACGCTATCCACTCAAAGAGAATAAGTGTACATGACCCTTCACCATTAAACCCTCTTCTACTATTTATACCCACACTTTTGTGCTTTCTTCATCCCCCAACATACATTTCTCAATCTCTTTTGTCTCTAAATCTATTTTTCTCGCTCAATTTCTCTTTCTCTCTCTTTCTCAATCCTCTCCAAATACATAAGATGTCGTCGATTTCATCTGAAACTGAGACCCTAAATCTCACGAGTTAGGAAATCCAACCATTTTCAGAAAAAGTTATAGCAGGAGTTGCTGCAGATCAGGATTCAGCCAAAAAAAGAAGGGCATGGTTTAGTATTACTGATCGAGTGAAAAAATTCATCGGGGTAAGTTTCAGATTATGCTGATATGTAAAGGTTTCGATTGTTTTATATTTTTAAGAATTTTTTTAAAAGGTTTCATCTTGAAATAGAAAACCATGAAGGAGTTTAGAGAAAAGGTGAAACAAGAAGAAAAAGAGAATGAAGCTTGTCAAGCCGCACAAGCAGACCAATTAAATACAGAGGGGATTCATATTGCGGTAGAGGCTGAGCCAACGATTCCTCTTTCTTTCAAGAGACCTGGTGAGCAAGACATCCACCCTTTTGAATCTTCTCAAATGGTACTTCCACGATCTCTCTCTCTCTCTCTCTTTAGATATATATGAAACAATTTTACATATTCGATTTTTTAGATAATAGAGTTATTAGTGGCAATTAATTTGTAGGGAAATCAACACAAACGCAGAAGACAAGGTAAGTGTCTAGTAGCTGGAACCACTGTAGTTTCCTGTAGTCTTTCAGAATATCTCATTGCCCTGGCTGATAATATTGATCTGGTTAGTAAAATTGTCGTCACTTAATTCTCTATGATTATCTTTTAAGTCAAATGAGTTTTGTTAATGGTAAATTTTCTTATTGGCAGTACACTCCCAAGCTTCTCCTTCAACCCACTGCAAATTGCAGATACACAATCCAACAAAGAACTGAAGGGTGGACCATTGAGAAACAGTGACGGGACACTAAAATATGTGATACAGTAAGTTGCTTTTAGTTTTTCTAACTTAACAAATTGGTTTTTTAGAGTACTATATTCATTTTAAAATAGAAAAGAGTTCTTGATAATATTTATATTCATGTGGGACTGTAGTATTATATTCATCTAGAATTAAAGTGATTGTTCCGATGATCAGTCATCGAGTGACTGATTTTATACTATATGAAATCTATCCAAACAAACCAACTCCGAAACCAAGGAAGAAGAATATGCAAGAAGCAGTTCTATAGTGCCATTAGGAGAAAGGAAGAAGGTCGATAGGCCAAGGAAGAATAAGGAGGATGGGGAACAGGGGAGCAGTACCTCAGTGAAGAGGAAGGTGGTGGATGGAGAACAAAAGACTTCTTCTGTATGTTGGTTTTGAGTATATACATTGCACTTAGTTAGAATAGTTCATGGATGTATAGAGTCTTGACTAAAATATGCTTTGCTTTCCTGTTAATTTATAGGTGCCAATAGAAGAGTAACAACTGAACGACGTGGCAAGGGAAGATCATTGATGAAGTAAATAAATTAATATAAGAGACTAAAATTAGTACTTTCACTCTTGAGCAGACTATTAGAATTAACTTCTTTTACCTTGTTGTATATATGGTGAAGTAACATATTTAACCTTATTATGTAATATGTAAAACAATGAACGACATAAACCATTTATCAGTCTTCCTTAGCCAACCTTTTTTTGTATATTTTATATGGTTTTCTTGTCAACGTATCCGTTTTGGCTGTTTACATAATAATGACAATGGAAAATAAATATGAATAAACATAAAGTCAAGAAGTATGATAGGTACTGTTTTATTTTCTATGACTGATTAAATTAATGGTAAATTGTCATGGAGATGTAAAAGCTCATCATACTTTAAAAAAATATTAGAAAAATTAGATATGTAGCAAAAAAAATTATTTTCATCAAAAAATTCAATGTTAGAAATTATTTTTTAGCTATGTACCACTTTTTTATCATTTATTTTCATAAAAAAAGCTATGAATTCTCAAATGGACAACTTTCTTAACATTTATACCAAACCTTTTATTAATCACATTAAACTTAATTCCATGTACTATGCTGTGATTTCATAATATTGCATATTGAGATATTTTATCTCATCCCCCTATCATTGTCCAGATATTGAAGATACCGCTGCAGAGTGAGTAGCTATACGAAAAAAATTTATGAAGTCTAGTCTCTGATATTAAGGTTACTGTTTCGTATTTTTATTTAATAATGTAAGTAAAGAAATTTAGAGCTTCGTACATATGTTTATGTTTTATATTTAAGGGATGTAACGCTTATGCGACTCTTTATTATTAATAAAATTAATTTATTTTACTTAACTTGAGTCTATATGATTTAAGGAAGTATACTTCGATCATTAGACGGGGTGTGGTCCGTGACAGGTGGTATCAGAGCACTATTCTAGGACATCCCTTGAATACGAGGCTGAGGTTCGCATAAGACTTAGATAGAGTTGGGAAACATAAGGAAATGTCTCTAAATTTAAATTTCATGAATGTAGGAAATGACAAGGATACCGAGAGAGGAGACACATTGGATTCCGGAAGACCGGATCGAGTAGAGTCTAGATAGACTCATGCATATAGTCGAAGGCTACGCCACGGTGGTAACTCAATACGTAGTCCATAGCCAAAGTGCTACAAACAGTAACAATACTAGTACCAATAACACATAGCCGATGGAGAAAAATAATGAAAAACTCATTGAAAGATTTAAAAGAATGAACCCGCCATCATTTACTAGAGCAACCGACCTGATATTAGCCGAACAATGGATCATGGAGTTAGAGAAGATATTTGATGTTCTCAGCGCCACTTTAGAGGAAAAGGTACAATTAGCCACATTCATGTTCAAGGGAGCTGCAGAACACTGGCGGCGCCTGAAGAAGGGATCACTGATGACACCGATCCTTTGGGAAGTATTTGGAGCGGCATTCTACGAGAAGTATTTCCCTAACTTTGTTTGAGAACAGAAGCAAATGGAGTTCCTAGGATTAAAGCAATGAAATATGAGGGTGGTAGAATATGCAGAAAAGTTTATAGAGCTCGCTCGGTTCGCGCCCAACTTAGTAGCAGATGGAAGCCTAGGAGCCAGGAAGTTTTAGAGAGGTCTGCGTAAAGAGATATGGGATAAAATCTCCGTTCTAAAAATTAATGACTATCAAGAAGCACTAGAATGAGCCCAGATTGCAGAAGAGGCTACAATCCCAATCTCACAACAGATCCGTTTAGACCATTCATACCAAACAATAAGAGGAACGTCAATGAGCCACAACAACTAGATAAAAGGAAGAAAACATATCTCTTAGTCCCAGCACAAGGGCCAGAACAAAAAAATATATAAATATCTACCCAATATCTCAATAATGCGAACATGCCTTGCATACCTTTAAATGTAAGAAACTAAAAAATAAATATTGTATAGTCATTTTAGGTTAATTCAACATTGAGGTTTTCTTTTATTTTTTTTAGATTTCGAAAAACAAACATATTAAGAGTTAAATCTTTATAATTTTTTTTTATTTTTAATAAGAATTTCGTCATAAAGTCTTTCAATCTAATATAGATTTTTGATCAACTCCCCCTTATAGCCCTAAACTTTTCTTCTGTTTTATTTTTCTTTTAATCTTAAATATAAAAAAGATCTAGGCATGACCATGTCTATGTGTCTGCTTGTTTTTGCCTCTATACGTATGTACATGCATGTGTTTAGATATCCATACATGTTCATGCACATCATATGTTTATTTATTAAAAGTACCAAACTTAAAATCGAATCTTATAATTGACGAGTTAATGAATTATTATATTTGATGAGGTAATTAATAAGAGATTACTAATCACAAATTATATAAATGAATAAACTTTATTTGCTGTTTGTATAGTGATGAAATATTTTCAGCAAATACCGTTGCCTCAACCAGAGAAAATTTTGAAATATAATTGGGTGAGTAGTGTTTAATAAATATTTAAGTTGACATATGATAATGTTACAAGTACAAAAATTAGAATTGTTTAGGAGGAAAAAGGAAATGTAGGGAAGTACAACTTAATGTACAAGTCAAGAGATGGATAAAAAAGCGAGATACAAGAGTTTTTCATGACGATGCCTCAACAGTCAAATAAAGGCGTTGTGATCAATGAAGAAGGTAACAAGGGGACGAATGATGAGGAGGAACATAAGATATAAATTGGTGGTGTTTGTGAAAACAATGGACAACCCCTGGCTCTTCTTCCTTAACTCAACATATGGGTGACAGGAGTCACCATTAACTTCTAATTTGTTGGTTGTTACAATATTTATATATGATGGTAGCCCTTTCTTGCTATAGTTGTAGTCCAGATAATGCAGTTATATTTCAATGTAGTGGTAAAAAACAAAACGATAAATTTTTTAATTTTTATAGTAAACCCTTCAATAATCACATTAAATAAGTATGGAGAGATTGAGCTCACTTAATTTAATTCTCCATTATATTAATCATAAATTTTAATGCAATTGAAATTTAAATTTATAAAAGTAATAACAATTTTTTCAAAATAGAAAATAGTTATGTAGTTCGATTATTTTTTTAGTTAGGTATATAAGAGTAAATAAAATATACAAATGTAGAAAATAAGTTTAAATTTTTATATTTTTAGTTAAATTTTAATTCGACCTTCTTAAATAGTAAAAATATTTAAATCTTTTACCATAAATGTCATGGTATTAGTGAAAATAAAATTTTGCAAACCCGTCGTCTTCTCTAAACCGTCTAGCCTTTGGTTCTTTGTTGGATTGTGTATCTGAAATTTGTAAAGATGCTCGAGAGTGTACTGTCAGTAAGAAATTTAACCGTTAAAGAGTTTTTAACAAAACCCATTTGATCTAAAAGAAAATCTTAGAGATTTAAATGATAGAAAATTTTACTAACAAAATCAATATTATCAGCCATAGTTAGGAGACCTTGAGAAAGTGTAAATGAGACTATAGTTGTTCCAGCTACTGGACATTTACTTTGTCTTTTGCGTCCCTGTTGGTTCCCCTACAAAATAATTGACACTGACTACACTATGATCTAAAAAACAAATATGTAAAATAGCATTCATATATAAACATATATATATATAAAGAGAGAGAGAGAGTGAAAGAGAGAGATCGTGGAAGTACCATTTGAGTAGAATCAAAAGGGTGGATATCTTCTTCAAATGGTATTTTGAAAGAAATGGGGATTGCTGGCTCAGCCTCTGCCGCAACGTTTATTCCTTCTGCAGCTAATTGTTTGGCCTCTGCGTCTTGACGGGCTTTCTTCTCTTTCTCTTTTTCTTTCACCTTCTCTCTAAACTCCTTCGTTATTTTCTGCTTCAAGATAAATAGTCTTAATAAATTCTCGAAAAAAAACAATCAAAACCTTCACATATCTGTATAATTTGGAACCTACTCTGATGAATTTTCGCACTCGAACAGTGCTATTGAACCATTCTATTTTATTTCTGCTTGAATTATGATCTGCATCAACTCGTTCTTTTCCCTTTTCTGATGAAATCTACGACATATACTGTTATCAAATACTAGATAAGAGAGAGATAGAGATAGATTGAGAGAGAAAGAGAGAAATGTATACTGGGGGGATGAAGAAAGCAGAAAGGTATAAGTAGTAGAAAAGGATTTTATGGTGAGCGGCCATGTGCATTGATTGAGGTGGCCTGGATGGATTCTTTAAAAGGAGGTGGGGATAGAGATTTCATTTTTTTTTATTTTCATAAAAAAAATCAGATTTTATTACATCATTCCTTTTTTGTTTTATCCTAAATAAATTATTATTATTACATTTTACTTGTTTTGTTTTATTTGTTTAAATCATTATCTATTATGTATTGTTTATTTAATGACTATTAATGTTTAAAATTTAATTGGAGTATAATCTAAACCCACTAAACCTTATTATATATATAGGTTGTAACAGCCCCGAAAATCTAAAATGAAAATTATATTATAAATATCAAATGCGGAAGCGAAGTCAAAATTTGAATAACATCCCTTACACTAAAACCAAAAACGTGATAACAAAATATAAAAGATTAAACTACCTAAAGGAGAAACTTGAAAGTAAAACACTACGAATGTGACTAGGGAGTCTTTAGGCGTCCCCTTCGTCGTCCTCCTGCGGAACCGGCTCGGGAACGATGTCCTCTTGATCTGAAATGATTAAATAAGGAATGAGCTACACTAGCCCAGTAAAGACATCACGATATCTCACCGTCACGGAGGTAAAGGTGGGTAAAAAACACAAAAAGACCAATGGAGCATAATTTACAACAAATCCTTTATTAATAATAAAACCTTACCATTCACTTACTCGGTGAAATTCATAAAACAATATACGAAAGCAATAACATCATCATCATCATGAAAACATATATATGAACTGTATAACATAATACCTATCAAACTTTTCGTAATTCAATCGTTACACAACATATTTTCTTGATTCACCAGCCCACTAGTATCCATGGGGATCCATAGGGGTCCCGCTACCCGTTAATCCTTAACACTTGAAATCCATTCCAGGGCCGTCCCCATACCCTGTCCGGTATGGGCGCCAAACCATAGACCTCATTACCCCGTCCGGTATGAGGGTGAAACGAGCCGTCCCCATACCCCGTCCGGTATGGGCGCCAAAACATAGACCTCATTACCCCGTCCGGTATGAGGGTGAAACGGGCCGTCCCCATACCCCATCCGGTATGGGCGCCAAAACACATAAGATCTCCATACCCCGTCCGGTATGGGAGACCACAATCCCGGTAGGGTTCCCTACTAACCCGGTCCGTCCACCATCTCCCAGGATATCTAGTCAGGCTGACCACATTATACCATTACTCATTTACATAATTTTTCATTCTCTTTTTCCTCAGTCAGCATCATTAATCCACATACAAGCAAGCAAACAGTATTTATGCTAAACAGACAACATACAACATCAATATCCCGGTCATTTAATCCATAATCAATAAAACAGTAAAATATGCACACGAAACTATAAAATGAAAACATCGAACCTCATGCTGCATTTAAAACTGTAAAACAGGCCAAATAACAGTTAACCGACAAATACACTAGACTTGGGCTCCATTAGCGACCTTAAGCAATTTCACACATTCGTTGATTCATGAAATACCGTTTTATCATTTACTGAACTTTAAAACCGTGATAGGAAATAAGGTGAGGGGTCCTTACACGTTTCGGAGTCCGAACACGGCTTCACAGTGCGCCTACAGACTGTCCCTAATTTTTCCTGAATTTTTCTCAGGGAACTGAAACGCACTACTGGTACCTGCACATGTTCCAAAAAAATCCCAAATTAGGTCCAGGGCCCCTTTCGGCCAATATCGCAACTCCGGCACGGCGGCTCCGCCGTGCTCCGGCGGCGGCGATTCGCCTCGGGTTGGCTGTTTTCGGCCGTTTCTGGCCGAATTCGGTCACACTCGCATCGGTCCCTGCGAGAAAACAACCCTAGGGCCCTCGGGGGGCCAAAAAATCACAGAAAAACGGAGCTTACCGGCGGCGACGCTCTCGGGTGCGGCGGCTCTCCGGCGAGGTTCGTGTTTTAGTGATTCGGCTCCGGTCAACCTGTAGAGAAAAGAATGGTGATCACGGTGATATAAAAATTGCATCAAACGGAGGCCGGGAAGGGCCTAAGGGGCGCGGCAGCGCCGCTGGGCTTTGGCTGTGTATTCCAGCCGTTTGGACTGGATTTTGGCTCTGATTTGGCCACAGGAGGAATTAGCGTGGAAAAATGAGTCGGGGGTACGAAATTTACCTCGATCGGCGGTCGGAAATTTCCCTGGTGCGGCGGCGGGTGGCGGCATCCGGCTTCTGGTTCGTCTTCTCCGGCGAGCGGCAGGTGGCTAGGGTTTGTGGTCTGGTGTGGGGGTTCTATTTATAACCCTTTGCCTTTTGATCTCAGCCGTCCATTTTGTTTTAATCTGGGTCGTCCGTTTTTGATTGAATCTGGGCCGTCCGATCGCACCTACGCGGATCGCCAACGTGGCCCGTTCCGGAACGACGTGGTCTTGCCACGTGGCAGTCCCGGTTGGACGGGACTGCTGACCGGGCCCGCCGACGTGGCTTTTTTTTTTTTTTTTTCTCGGCCCCTTTCCGGGTGCTAGATAGGTTTTTAATATTTTAACATATTCATGTGTACATTTACCTGATAATTAAAAAAAAACTTTTTTATAAATATCTTGAACACAATTAAAATAATACTTTTTTTATTGTATTATAAAGAGTATCCTACACTTATAATTAGCATTCTACTAACAAAATTTACAAAGTTTTTAATATATAATTGTTAGCTCCAATATCAGAGCTGGTAGTGTTTAACTTTCATCAGATGAAAAAATGTCAAGTCTGTACTTGCTTTTGGTTTATTAGAAATGACCATCAACTACTTGTAAAAATAACTTTTAAGAAGGTTTGTATTTTTATAATAACTTACATATGCCTTTACCATGTAGATTAATTGTGTATATGCGAAAAATAATTATTTTAGAAACTTTGAGTAGTTAATTAAGAAAATATTCAAATAAATAAGCTTTTGGAGTAATTGGTCACATGTCTAGAGTATTGTATAGCATGTTATGACTGATCTATTACACAATACTGTTACATCTGATACCAAAATCAAAATAAAATAAAATTTAATTTACTTTTTATTTTAAAAAATTTGGTACATATATGTTAAAATGTAATAACAAAATAAATTAAATTAAATCACATACCCGCAGATAGATATAAACACAAATCGAAATGACTAGGTAATAATACATGAGTTGACATAATAAATAATCACGAAATTATCTAACGAATATATAATTCTTAATTAGCTCATAGGATAAGATAAAATCACACATGCATAAACACAAATCTAAAAAAATTGATAATGAAATATAAATCGAAACATATATATAATAAAATTATTACTGTGGCCTTAATTATTTTAAAAAATTTACATAAACAAATAATTAATTGTGATAACACAAATTTAAATATTCATTATTATTATTAATTAACAATTAACAAAGTCTTTAGTAACTACATTAATATAAATTTCCTTTTTTTTTCCAACAAAATTAGA
Organism: Carica papaya; assembly: GCF_000150535.2. Next base: position 6,075 of record NW_019014025.1, on the reverse strand, counting down.
AGAAAATATTAAAGGACTAATAAATATAATAATTCATTAACTTGTCAATTGTTAGATTAGATTTTAATTTGAAAGTTTCAATAAATAAACATATGACGTGTATGAATATGTATAAATATATAAATGCATGCATATACATACCAATGGAGGCAAATGCATACAGACACGTACATATGGTTGTGCTTACTTCTTAGTTTTAAAATTAAGATTAAAAGAAAGGTAAAACACAAGAAAAGTTTATATTGAAATACTTTCTGACAAAATTTCTCTTAAAAATAAAAAAACTACATAGATTTTGACTCTTAATGTGTTTGTTTTTGGAAATATAAAAAGAATAAAATTGACTTCAAATTATTATACAGTGTTTGTCTTTAGTTTTTCATATACAAAGGCTTTTAAGGCATGTTGACATTTTCAGTTTCTTATATACAGTGTTTGTTCTTTAGTTTAATTTTTGGATAGTTCTGTTCAGTTTCGCTTAAGGAATAGAGTATGCTGGAATAATCCCTGGAATATAATTGGCTTTTGGTCGATAACCTGGTTTACTTGATTTACACCTTTTATTATGCAATTAGAGTATATTGCAAATGTTTTTAATCTATGTAATACCTTTTTCCCCCATAAATCTTGATGTATGAGTGTGTTATGACTCTGGCTTCTATTTTGCTTCTCCTCCCGTCTTTTGATGCTAAATTTTTCTCCCATCAGTTACATGTTTTGATTTTTCTGTAGCTTGGATTGTTAAGTAAATGGATCATTGTGTCTGTATTTTAGGTTGGATTAACACCAAAACATATATCAAAATTTTCAAAAGAGGGGAAAATGTTAGACACCAACCTTGTAGCATAAGCTAGTTAATTTAGGCTAACACATTTTCATACTTTGTTAATTATCAATTAAGAAAGTGTTTAATAACAGTTCATATAAATTCCTTTTTTTTATTGACAAAATTAAAAGGAAACACTAAACGATTAAAGAATACAATAACTCATTAACTTATCAATTATAAGATTATTTTTAAATTTGATATTTTCAATAAATAGACATATGATGTGCATGAATATATGGGAACGTATAAATATATGCACATAGAGAGGCAAAAGCATGCAGACTCGTACATATCATCTTGACTAATTTTGAATATTATATTTAATACTAAAAGAAAAATAAAACTGAAGAAAAGTCTATGGTTATAGAGGGGAGTTGATTGAAAATCTCTATTAGATTGAAATACTTCATGGTGAAATTCCTCTTATAAATAGAAAAACGTACATATATAAACTTTTGACATGCTTGTTTTTCAAAATTAAAAAAGAAAAGAATGAAAACTCAGTATTTAATTAACCTAAAATGATTATTTAGTTCTTGTTCTTTAGCTTATTACGGCTTGCAAGGCATGTGCACTTTTTTGAGGTAGGAGATAGATATTTTTATATTTTTTATTTAAGTAACTAATTTATAGTTTTTTCAAATTAGATTATTTTTTGGTGAAAGTACTTGACTATATTTGAAAAAATCTGACCAATCATATACCGTTATGCACTATATTTACCTATTTCGACATAAGAGGTTAATTTTTTGTATACTTGAGAAAATTACTTATCTACCATAAAATAATATTAAAGTAAAAAATTTAATTAAAAATAAATTTTGAATTAAGAGGATACATTAGAAAATGAACTATATTAGATTTACACTACCACAAACAGACAAAAAATTAT
>NW_019014023.1:0-12193 GCF_000150535.2 Carica papaya | reverse complement strand
AATGGAAATGTGAACACATTACACCCTAGACTACTAACAAGTAAAACCAAATATCACCCTTCTTCAATCGATGTCGATTCAGACTTGGGTATATTGATTTTGAGACTAGATATCGCTTGTATGCAAAGTAGAATACATCTAACATTTAGTGTAGCGTTCGGGTTGAGCTCGCAAAAGAGCAATCCATCATTGACAAAAAAACATATGAGTCACCTCTAAGACATCTTCACTTTCCTTTGCCAAAAAACCCCAAATAACTAATTTTCTCTAGCTTTGTTGATCTATCCGTTGAAGACTTCCATTACAATGATAAAAGTAATGGAGAGAGAAGTTCTTCCTGCCCAAGGCCCTTAGAGACTTCAGAAAGTCCTGAAGGACCACTGCTGACAGGACAGCAAAGGACTTGTAAGTAATAATGTCTTCATCCACGAACACCACTTGGCATTAAAACTTATTCTATTCAACATAGAAAAAGGAAACTCCAAAAGACACATTCATAAGTCTTCTCCATGCTAAGCTTGCAAATTTACCCATTCCACATCAATTCTTAATAAGCTATCTACTGTTCATTTCTGATCACCGTTGCATCAAAAATTTCTCTCTCCTCAAAAAAGGCAAGTTGACATTCTCTTAGTACCTTACTATGTCGTCCCTTTACTAGTACATTTGCAATGAGCTTGTATACACAGCCCACAAGATTGATAGGTCGGAAGTCCCTTATGCTTAAGTCCCCAGCAAACTTTGAGATGAATACTAGGAAAGTGAAGACTGAAAATGAAAAAGACATTTCACAAAATTCCTTGAATAGCATCATAAAATCATCCTTTATCAATGTCCAGTTTCTTCAATAAACACTTGTTGAAGCCATTCAATAGCTTTATCAAATATCCATGACATGGAAGATCAAAAAATCTCTCCCTGCGTGCAAGGAGATCCCACCAAATCTGCTCCTGCTCCTCCAACGTATTACAAGTCTAAGTCATCTTTATGTAGATCTCCCAAAACATCACTCAAGTATGGATTCTCAAAGACAGTTTTCACTTTCTCCCTCAACACCCTGTTCACTTTAAAATTTGGCCATCACTCTCCAAACTCATCTACTTAATTATATCTTCTATGATGATTAGCTATATTGCAGAGAAATTTGGTTTTCTCATCCATTTCTTTAATCTGTGAGGCTCTTGATTTCTATTTCCATGCAATCTCCTTCACTTAGAACAAGTTGGCCACTTGAAGACAAATTCAACTCTCCTTTCTCCATCTTCCGGAGATATTCTGCCTTCCCCATCCAATCCGCCTATCGTTTCCGATTCTCTTAGAAGACATTCCTTCTTCAACCTCTCTGCACCAAATTCAACATTATTCCACAGTTTGATCTTGTTTTATTATATATTAAATTTCTTTGTGATCCTGTAGTTAGAATGACCCTCCATCAGAGCCTCATCCCACTATTCCTTAACTTTGTCATGTGATCCTAAAACCTTAAACCATTTATTTTCAAATCTAAAAGGAGATGGTCCTCACTTTGATGCATACTGAATTGTGGCAGCAATCACTATATCATTCTTGGCATGTGTGATTGGAATGAAGTTGAAATGATGAGGCGATCAATTCTAGAGAAACACAGATTATCACTAGAAGTTGACCAATTCTAGAGAAACATGAATTTATCACTAGAAGTTGACCAATTCTAGAGAAACATGAATGTTCCAGACGTACCCTTGCTCCTGAAATTTGATTGTTTTAGAGTTTAACTTTTCTTAAAAAAAAAAAAAAAAAAACTTCCCAATCAGTAGATTTAATATCTCATCATTCATACAAACAATTCTACAAAAATATGATTTGATTAAAAAAAGAAAATTAAAAAGCGGTGGAGGAGTCTCAACATAAACCAGGAGAATTACTTAAATTCTACACAAAACACAGTAAAGAAGCTTCTATGAGAGAGTTTGGGTTGCTGAAAGAAACGTGTTTAAAGCAGTAAAGTAAAGTAAATAAATTGTTATTCAAAAAATAAGCAGTTACATGTTCCAATAAGTATTGTTGCAAAAAATAAGCAAGTATTTTTTATAAAGATTAACAAATATGTTTGTATTTCATTAGTTATATAAAGCAACAAAAATATTTTATTAGTTATATTGTTTTACGTATGTATTATTAATCTTAAAAAATACCAAGAGACTTATTAAGTAAATTATTTAAAAAATAAGAACCTAAAAAGTTAGGTTTAAGTCCTTATTTTTTTATCTTCTTCAATTTTTTTTAAAAAATAAAAATGTAGAAATATATTAATATGGGGTACCAAAGGGGATCCAACCCATGTACAAAAGGATTTACAAGTCAATTAATATATCTACAATTGACCCTAAATTATTAAAATGGGTAATGCTATGATCTAACACAATGGAACTAAAGATATGGAGCCATTTGTTCAAAATATTGCTAAAAGTGTCTTCCTTTCCTTCAAAAACTCTGTTGTTCCTTTTTTTTGCAAATTATCTAGAAAATAGTAAGTGGGATGAGTCTGAATTTTTTGTTCTTTCTACTTATCATTTCCCAAGCAAGTAATTCATATTTGACAGTACCAGCCATAACTCAATAAATGCCAAGAAGACCATAAACCATGGTCCATAGAGAGTAAGTGATAGGGCACCAAAGCAACAGATGATTACATGATTCTGAATTGTTCTTGCACAAGTAGCATCTGTTTGTTAGAGTAATGCCTTTTTTCATGAGATTATCAATGGTAAGGATACGGTTTTTGGAGGCTTCCAAGCAAAGAAGGAGATTCTTAGGGGTGCACTAGTCTGCCATATCATTTTTGCTGGAAAAACCTGTTTGATCCCGCTGTTATGGCCAGTAATGTGGTTATAGAAAGATTTGGTGCTAAAAAAGCCACTTTATCCAAAGACCATATCAGCTTGTCATCTTTTATTACTATTCTGATAGATTCTAGGATAACCATCAAGTTATCAAGTTCCTCTATTTCCCAATCGTTTATATTCCTGTTCAGCACGATATTCCAGCAGCTGCCCGTACTATTGTCTACCGCTTGCTCAATGCACATAAGTTTATCCTTGGCTAAAGCATAAATTAGAGGGAAAGGGGATTGTAGATTTTTGTTTCCACACCAGATGTCCGATCAGAATTGGATTTTATTTCCTTTGTCCACTGGCCATTTAGAACATTGCATAGCAGCTTTACCCATACTAGAGATACTCTTCCATAGATTCATTCCATAATTGCTGTGGTTCAACAGATTCTGCTTAGACAACCCTTCATATTCCATTTGCAGTCCACAACTTTTTTCCACAAGCTATTAGAATCATTCCAGTATCTTCATGCCCATTTTTTCATGCAAACCTTTATTTAAAGTGTTTATGGATCTCAACCCGAGGCGTCCTGAACTGATGGGAGTCTTCACCTCCTCCCAATTTACAAGATTGAATTTTTTCTTATTTTCCTCATCTCTTCATAGGAATCTGCATTGTGTTCTTTAAAGAATTTTGGCAACTATCGTAGGGATAGTTAGGACAGAAAGATAGTATGTTAGGAGGTTTGATAAGGTGTTTTCGATCAAAGTCAATCTCCCTTCCTTTGACAAGTAATTTCTCTTCCAAACAGCAAGGTGTTTATCAAAAATATCCATAATTGGCTCCCAACTTTTAGGATCTTTATGTTTTGTACCAAAGGAGACCCCAAGGTATTTTATGGGAAGCAAAGTTGTTTTGCACTTCAAAACCGAAGCTAGAGGATCCACGTCATTGTTGATCCCAAAGCCCACCATCTCAGATTTTGACATGTTGATCTTTAAGCCTGAAACAGCTTGGAAGCAAAGAAGAATGCATCTAAGATTAAGCAGCATGTTAACCTCAGGTTGACAGAAAATTATGATATCGTCAACAAAGAATAGGGGAGTGATCTCTATGTTTTCCTCTTTACCCATATTGATTCCTCTAATAAGATTCGAGTTTCTTGCTTGCTCAATAAGCTTGTTTAAAGCTTCCATAACCATGATGAAGAGTAATGGAGACAGCAGGTCGCCTGAGCGCAACCCTCTTGAAGTATTAAAAAATGAGGAAGGACCACCATTGACCATGACAGCAAAACTAGTTGTGGATATGCAAGTTTTAATTCATTTGCATCATTTTAAACCGAAGCCAAAACAATTGAGCATATAGTCAATAAAGTCCCAACTAACATTGTCAAAAGCCTTCTCCATATCCAATTTACACAACAACCCCTTCTTTTATTTCTGTTAAGATCGTCGACCACTTCATTTGTAATCAAAATGACATCAGAAATTTGCCTTCCTTCAACAAAAGCATGTTGACAATCCCCGATGATAGACTTTAGAACCTTAGAGAGCCTTCTAGCCAACACCTTTGAAAACAATTTGTAAACACTGCCCACTAGACTTATTAGTCTAAAATCGGCAAAACAACTAGCCCCTTCTTTCTTAGGGATTAAGACAAGAAATATGGAGTTGACTGATTTAACAAATGAGTCATTCTTGTGAAAATTATTGAAGAAATCAAAAACATCATTTTTCAGCACATACTAGAATTCTTGGAAGAATTTTAGGTTGAAACCGTCAGGTCCAAGTGCTTTGTCACCATCACAATGTTTTAAACAGTCAAAATTTCTTTTTTCGAGAATTCAGATTCTAGAATTGATCTGTCAGCATCGGTTATCTTGTTGAAATGGATGTTGTCGAGTCTCGGTCTTTGTTCAACAAATTCTGTGTATAATGATTTGAAATGGTTTCCTGCAACATCCCTTATGGCCTCATTGCTGCTGACTGGGCGACCGTTCACAGAAAATTCCTCCACATAATTTAATCTTCTTTTATGGTTTGCCAAACAATAAAAGAACTTTGTGTTCTTGTCCCCATCTCTAATCCATTTTTCTCCAGCTTTCTGTTTCCAGGATACTACTTCTATATGAAGTCTGTTAGCAAGTTCCTCACGCATGCTATTCCTTTTCTCATTTTGTTCAAGGAGCAGTTCGGAGTCACTTGGCAGAATAGCAATTTCAGCAAATTTGTTCAACAAGTCATTTGTTCTGCTTTCTTCCTTCAAACCAACTTCCTTGGTCTAAGATTTAATATTCTATTTGAGTCTAATCAGCTTTTTATATAGTCTGAAACTTGCGGTGCCTCTTTCAAACTGATGGTTCCATATTATACTGACCATGGACTTAAAATTGTTCACTAGTAGCCATTTATTGTCAAAACGAAATGGGGTAGGTCCCCATTTGAACCCATCAGAAGCAAGGTATATAGGAAAATGATCAGAATGGGATGAGTGATTGAGGCCCGGAATAGACACAAGAAAGTCAGTGGAGATCAAGAATCTATCAATTTTGGGGAAAGAAGACTTGTCTCTTTGGTTGCCCCATGTCCATTTTCCTCCTTTGAGAGGAATGTCTTCTAACCCAAGACTGTCGATATTATCTTTGAAATTTTGGGTCACAAAAGCAGAGAAATTTTTCCCAATCATTCATCTCGGTGCATGACCATGTTGAAATCACCACCCACCATGCTATGTACTCCTCATCTGACTTGACACTAGAGCAGCTCATTCCATAATTTTTCTCTATCCGATGCATTCCCCCGGCAGCAGATTGCAAAGAATGACCATTTTTCTTGTTGACAAATAAGTAAAAAATAGATATTTCACTTTTATGTAATCAATATATGCTACTGTGTCTGATCTCTAACAAATGAGAATACCTCCAGCAGTGTTGTTGCCAGAAGATAGAGTCAGTCGATATCTTGTAAGCCTCACACACTATTGACTGTAATCTTGTCAATGACTGCCATTTTGGTTTATTGCAGACAAATCAAATCCGATTTTCATCTATTTATGCACCCCTTGATGATATTTCTCTTCTTTAAATCATTTAAACCCCGAATATTCCAAGATATAATTTTGTTAATCATCGACGTTCCTTGGTTTTTGTCCCACTGTTGGATGCTATTTTGTTTCTCCCTTCATAATTGATAGAAAAATGCAGTCTTTTCAATTTGCGGGATCCTCCCTTGATCGGTTTTTTCTTTCCCCGGCTGGTTGTCTCCTCGCCTTTCGTTTTTTCAAGGGTTTTTGTTTCCAACATGGCAAATAATGCTATTGATTGCTCTTTGCAGCCTTCAAAAGTGACCTTAAGAGTTTGCTAACTCTAAGAATATTTCGTTTGACCCATCTTGAATAAAATTTCTCGTCGCAGTGGGTCACAGCTTCTGTCGGCCCCATCATTTCCATGCATGGTTCAACAGACGAGATAGGAAGTAGATAGAACACTGGCTCTGGAATAAGAACCATTTCAAGGCCAGACAACGAAGATGAGGAGATTGGAGAATTCACTTGGTGACTTCTTTTTGCCGCAATCATCCACAGTCTCTTTGGGTAGAATAGTGGACCCGTCGGGTGAAGGATTGTCAACCGTGCTACCTGCAAGACTCGACGACCAAACCAATCAAGTACTTTTGTCCACAGGTTCCATGTTGTTTTACCAATGAATGAACAAGTGGGAATGTGTCTCCCTCCTTTAAAACACATTACATCAATACCTGGAGACAAAACTCTATTAGGCCGACAAACTTGTAGTGACTCATTTGTGTTCAGCGTTTAATGAATATTCATTCATGCAAATACACTTACCTTTGTTGGAATTGGAGCTTTCCAAAAATTGTCAAACATCATGGATGGTTAAAGGTTGGGTGTTTAGTAAAGTGGTCAAAGAAAGACTTATAAGTGAAAGCCCCTAGGATTCCAAATGTCCAAACCTTGGTATCATGAAGTGAGTTGATAGAAACTCGTTCCAACATGTTTAAGAGGCTGAGCACATCAAGAGCCTCCTTTTCAGAGAGATTACGATGTAAGTGAAAATTCCATGCTCCACCTCCTTCTGTATTGGATGTAAAGCTTGAGATAGGATCATTTTATCTAGAAGATAGTTTATACAACCATGGGAATTCATTCAGCAAAGCTTGATCCACGATCTAGATATCTTCCCAGAACTGCAATGTATAAAACCATTTCCTGCTTTCAGGTTGGTTAAGGGAACAAACAATTGGTAAACTTGGGAAATGGCTTTATAAGGGCTTCTATGAGAAATGGACCGACAACCTGCTAAGGCATCCTTCCGTCCCACTACTCCCATCAATGTTGCTGATGACTCTGTGCCACAGAGAAGCGCCAATATTATTTAGCCAATAAAGATATAGTTTTTAATCTAAAATTATACCTAGCCCTTTAAATATTTGGATTAACAACAAGTCTCCTATCCCACTAGGTGGTCTTGATTCTCCTCCACCGCTTCTGCCCATAAAAAGTGATGCATGCACCCCTCAATTCTCTCTGCTACCCCACTAGTATCCTAGACAGAGACAAAAAGGTAGATCGATACGCTAGAGAGACTCGCTTAAATAAATGTTACCCTTCCCCTAGGGAGGACAGCCCCCTTTCAAGCATACCAACCTCTTGACCACTTTATCTACTATTCATTCCCAAAAACTCCTATTTCTATGATTGAACATCTAATGTTACACCAAGATATGCGATAGGTCATGCTAATTTAGTACATTCTATCAAACATGCTAACTATTTAACCGTTCCCTCCTCCAAAATTAATCCTAATGATCCCACTCTTCACTTATTTTATCCTTAATCTTGATATTTGCTCGAACACTTAGGCTTTATTTGGATAAATTTCAGTAATAGTTAATTAATGTATAGTAATGGCAGTAATTGAATGAGAATAATACAGTATTGTAATGAAGAAATTTTTTTACATTTGGATGATAGTATATTAATTATGTTAATGAGATATTTTTGTTTGAATAATAGGATGGTATGATTGTACTTTTAGCTAAATTATTAATTTACCCCTACATATTATATGTAATAGTAAATGGTATAAAAAAAGTATGTAAGAAAAAAAAAAAATTTATCAATATAATTATATTTGTATTGAAATAAATAATTATTATAGATAATCAAATTAAAATTTTATATTTAATAAAATAAATAATAATTATTTATATTATTATATTAATTTAATGAGTTTTTAATTGTCATGACATATATGAAATTAATTAAATTAGATGAGACATAATGGGAAACAAATAGAATGCCCACCAAATACCACCAATTTGATGGTTTAAAAATTCAGTTCAAAATTTGTCAGTCAAATACTATTTGTTACCATTAGAAATTGAAACAAACACGATTTTTTTATGCCGGTAAAATACTATACATTAAAATTTTACCATTTATCATGATTCAAATAGAGGGTTAAAGATGAGTGTAGTGCACTACTGATGCCTTAACAGTGGTGGTTTCAGGCATTGAGAAGATGGAGCAGAGTGATTTTCACACCTTTTCTATTTACATTAGTGGTGGATGTATTGAGTAGGATGTTGAATAGAAGGTTGGAGAGAGCGATCTTGAAAGGCTTTGTCGTAGGGAAGGAGACTAGCAAACATTTTTACTAATAGGCACTTCTAAAGAGCCTCTATTATATACCATATACCAAGTTTGCAAGAGAAATGAATCTTCCTACTGATACAAAAGATTTTGTAGATTGTATCATCATCAATAAGAAGACCAGAAAACAATCAAGCAAAAATGTGAAGGGATGTAAAATTATATAAACCAGCTTACAGGCTATCGGTTACTGCAACATTCAGCATAATGTTTGTTTACATGTTGAGGTTAGTTTACAGAGCAGAGGGGTAGTTCAATCTTTTAATTTACATGCAACGGTAGCACAGCTGTCTTATCAAAATTGTCATACAAATTATGTGTTTAAGAAAACTGTTAGACCAATTTACCAGTTAAACAGCCAAATTTAGTCAAGTAGTGTTTTGCATATTTCCAAAATGTAGTAATATTTTGAGACTACACTAAACTTCAGCCATGTTTTTGTAATTTATCCTTGAACTTCTGATAAAGACAAATTCAAACCTGGCATACCTTCAAGTTTATGACGGCAACTCTATTGGCTGGTGTTGACAGCTGCTGGCTAATGTAGGCCATGGATCTCAACATAGGCTCCAGCGTGACCCTTGTTAGCCTAAATTGCACCTCAGTTTCTCCGAAAGGACTTTTTCCATAATCTTGCAGCTAGAGCAGAGGCATAGAGAAAAAAGGAAAATTAGAAAATCAAAAGTAGTAAGTTCTGGTTAAACTAGTCAACAAGCGTTTTTTTTTAATGTAACAATAAAAAATGTATTAAAAAATTGAAGTACCAAGGGAGTACCACCCATTTACAAAATATGTCAACCATATAGCCAAAATCCTCCGTCCTATGTAAAGCAATAAGCTTTAATTTATTTTAAGTACAAAAAAGCAGTAAAAAGGTTTGGGAAAAAAGTAATTTATTTGAACAAACTACAGTGGAAGAATTTTAGCATTAGAAAATTTTATTACAATTGCAATGTAAATATTTGTGTGTTGTTACAATCACTTGGATAATCTAGGAAGATGTGGAATTTATGAGTTTCAATTTATTTCATATTATGATAGTGATGTGGGCCAGAGTTGGAACCAAGCTCAACCAGAACCTTTCATCAGGGTTTTGTTATTTAAGAAGCTCCTCAATTAGGAGATTGACATTTCCTCATAAGCAAGAACAATTGGGAATGGTTGAGTAAATCTCCGGTAGAAATCTCTAAATTTCCATAGATCATTGGTTGGCCAATCAATATTTCCTTCAGTAAATGCATGGCCATATGAAGTTTGAATCATGGGGTCTCCTATAATTTCGTTAACGTTCCCATAAATTGAGGCTATGTGTCAGCCTGTCAAAGGCTTCTTAGGTTAAATGCGAAGATATTCAAACATATGTTTGGAATATAATTTCTTCTCAGTGATCGGTAATTATCTTGTGCGTTTTTATCTATCAACCCTGTTGTAATTAACTAAGAAAATTTTGTACTCTCTTTTATTTTTTTTAAAAGAACTGAGAGAAATTTGTTGTTGGAAGAATTCTGACCTCTTCAGAGACTGAAATCAATCCCCCAAAAATTACTTGTATTAGAATTGCAACTCAAATTTTCAGATTGCAGCAGAACAAGAGAAGATTTTAGATGTCTTTGTTATTGCAGCTTCAGTGACGGTCTTGGATTCTTAGTTGGAGGATGAATCTTTCCAGCACGATGACGGTTCATCTGGAAAGAAGTGCAACCCTATCCAGAGGAATTTGGGGTCTCGAATTATGAAAGTTTCAACTGATGAAGGATGAAGTTAAAATATTTCTATAGGTGGTGATATTTGTTCTGATTAAATCTGTCCTACTGCATCACAAGGCAGTCCCATAACTAGTGCTTTCTGCTTTGTGGTTGAGATCTAGAAGAAAAAAGAGGTGGAGAATTCAATAGAGATTTCCTTTGGCCAGGATCTTCAAACAAGCAAATTATTCATTTTATCAGTTTGGAAATTTATTTTTGCCGAAAAGAGAGAGATGGTCTTGGCTGGGCAATTTAGAGAAAAGAAAAAAGAAATTGCTTTTAAAATGGGCATGCAGGTCTGAACTGTAGGTATATGGAACAGGCCAGAAGATCCGATGGGTGTCCATGAGGGTTTTACCCACATCCAGATCCAAGAAAGAAATCACCAGCCACAGGAACTTACAAGCTACTATCCTATATAAGGGAGTGGTTTTGGATGGGTAAAGATTCATGTTCGCCATTTTGTTCAAAATTCATGAAAAACTAAATAAAATCTCTCATTTTTTCTCCCAAGCAATAATTCTCAGGTGGAGAAAAGAATATCAGTTGAATGGCTGAGGACGATCAGTATAACAACACAAAGATCCTGCAATCTTTCTTGGAGAATGCAACTGCCAGATTTTTTAGGGGAATCTGGAAGCATTTAAAGAATTTATATCTGCTGCTTATGGTGAAATGAGTAATTTGTGCTGTTTAATCTTTTATAAGAACAGAAGACCATTGTGGCAAAATATGGTATGAGAATTGTCATCTGGTTCTCCCTAACCATATCCCCTTAATTTACAACAGGAATTTGGAGGAATATCTTCTATGCCCCGAAATCCCTAAAAATCCCTTCTCACAGTAAATCAGAATTGCAGTTGGCAATGGAATAAGCACCTATTTTCGGGTTAGATATGTGAATAACTGATCAATGCCTGAAAGATGCTTTTCCTAGTATATATGCTTTAGTGGGTAAGGAAAAGGGGAAAAATGGATAAATTTGGTTCTCAATATGGCATCTCTAGGACATTGAAATTCATTCCTATAGAGTATGAACTTTTTCTGACTAGGAGTTAGCTTGGTGGCATCAGTTCCTCTCTACATTAAATTTCTATAGTTTATGCATGTAGCACTGACATGATAGGCTTATTTGGAGATGATAGGAATTTCCTGTGCAAGAGCTGCTTCTAAAGATTTTCAGTCGCAGCTAAACTATTTTAATACCCATTACAACTTCTGCCAGGATGTGTCTGGCTCCTCTTAACGTGGAGGTCTTTTGACAACAGGACTTCAAGGAGAGGTGGTTGTGAAGTCTACTACAGTCATGGTTAGATTAGAAAATTTCTTGATCTTGATGGATTCACTTGTGTCCTGTATACGAAGCACGACGAAGATATAGATCATTTATGCTCATTTTTCCACTGTGGATTTAGATGCATAGATTGAACAAATGAGCAATTTCTTCATTCCCCCTAGTAATTTGTAGATTCATTATCATCTCTTTATTGCTGCAATTTAGTTTCCAACAAGGTATTGCTAAGGTCTTTGTCACAGCAATTTAGCTATTTAGATTGCAGGAAATCAAGTAAATAATATTAAAGGGTATAAGGGTAAATCACATCTTTTGTAAATAACTGTCATTAAATTGCCTATTTCTTTTTCCCATCCTGGAAAACTTATATATATAGGAGTATAATATATCAATGAAACACAATTATTTCAAAAAAAAATATTTAATAGAATATACATCAAACAATTACTAATAGTTATTGTCCATATTGACAGTCCCTGTGAGGTACAAAGGATTTTTTTTTGATGGGAAGAAGAAAATATTACATTAAGGTCCCTATTGACATTCTTAATATAGTTTGTCCGTATTGACCTTAGCAATACCTTAATATACAAAATACTATATTAAGGTATTGTAAGGTGTCTTTCACATTTGTCCTTATTGACAGTCCTTAGATATCAAGATGG